>JAJOZX010005201.1:75000-95000 GCA_023014485.1 Bathynomus jamesi
TGGGCCGTACCTGCTGCCTGCCCGACTCGACGGGCGGGTTTATCGGATATTTCTTGAAGAAACGTTGCCGGAACTGCTGGAAGATGTTCCCGTGGCTATTCGTAGACGAATGTGGTTTCAACACGACGCGACGGGGCCCCAGCACACTCCAGCAACGATGTGCGGGATTATCTGAACGCCACTTTTGGGGACCGATGGATAGGCCGGGGTGGGCCCGTAGCCTGGCCACCGAGATCGCCCGATTTAACATGCCTCGATTTCTTCCTGTGGGGACACATGAAGAACCTCGTGTAGGAGACTCCCATTTACTCAGAAGAAGACCTCGTAGCAAGAATCGCTGTCGCCGCTGGAACTGTTCCCGAAATGCCGGGAATCTTTCGACGTGTACGTCGGTCAATGCTTCGACGTTGTCGGGCATGCATTGATGCTACCGGTCGTAACTTTCAGCACCTTCTTTAAATAAACATGCCTTCTTTAAATAAACATGTTACGCGTACTACGTCCGATTTAAGAATGCCCGCGGCAAGCGCGAGTCTAGCCCACTTCACCTTTTAGCCAATTGCAGCGGCGCCCTCTCGCGCCGAATGGTGACGTCAGCGGACATACTCTTATAGACGAAAAGGGTTTGTCTTAGTGTTACCTAGCCCCCATTACAATTTGTACAGAAAGTTTTCAAACACCCTGTATATATATATATGCGATGAATTTCACAATTAAACACGTGAAATGAATGAATGATGCAAACCCACAAAGAAAAAGAAAAATTATTCCAAGGTCTTTCGTGTATTCAGAAGTACACCTCGTCAGGGAATGAAGGATGGAGACAAGATGACCAAAAATATATACAACGGGACAGAAAAACAAAAAGATTAACACAAGATTAACAAGAGTTGATTAGAGGCAAAAGGTATTTTAACAGGATATTGTCAATTTTATACATTCCCGCACTGTTATTAAAATTATTTTTAAAATGGATAAATGCACATTCTAGAATATTCCTTTCGATTATACATGCGTTTTTAACGAGAGCTTTAGAACTATTCCACTTAATACTATGAGTACATCTATACATATGGTTAAACAATGCATTAGCATTATTTGCTGTTCTACACGCATATTTATGCTGTTTTACCTTAATATCTAACGTTTTACCCGTTTGGCCTATATATACTAAGTCACAGTGTGTACATCCGATCGAATACACGCAACCAACCAGATTATCCGGGCTATTCTTTATGAAGCGTGATTTAACAGTATTATTATACTTAAAGACTACAGTGATACCAATTGCTTTTAGTAAAGTCGGAAGATGTTGAAAATTTACATGGTAAGTAAGGTAGGCTAAGAATATTTTTACGATCAAATTCCTTTACAGTTACACTATTATAATAATTATTCTTGGCTTTCCTAAGGCAGTTATCTAAAAATGAAATAGGGTAACATAATTTAGTACCAATATTCGTGATATTGCATAACTCGGAATCGAAAAATTCAGGACTGACAACTCTCAGTGTTCGAAGAAACATAGAAGAGAAAATAGAAGATTTAATCGCGGGATGATGGTGGGAATAAAATGAACATAAGAGTTATTATTAGTAGGCTTACGATAAACTTCAAATTTGAACTGATTAAAGCATCTCCGAATTTTTAGATCCAGAAAAGAGATTTTCTTTTTCAACCGTGAACTTAATAGATGGGACTAAACTGTTGAGCCTACCAAGAAATAAGTCAATATCCAAATTATTAGGCCAAACGCATAAAATATCATCCATATACCTGTACCAAACAAGGTTAAAATTAACAATAGTAGGCAAAATTCTGCTATTTCGTTTGGATTGGCGATGGGAAATCTCCTCTCACTGGTATTGGCTAACTTATATGATATATGGAATTTTTTGAAAACAGAATTTTACCTACTATTCTTAATTTTAACCTTGTTTGGTACAGGTATATGGATGATATTTTATGCTTTTGGCCTAATAATTTGGATGTTGACTAACTAATGGAACTAATTTGGATGTTGACTAACTAATGTTCACAACAATGGAACACTACAACAGCATTATTGATGCACTGGAAAGTAATGAAAATTATGATGTAATATACACAGACTTTGCCAAAGCGTTCGACGAGTGTGACCATGGAATCATAATACATAAACTGAAGTATATGGGACTAACAGGAAAAGTAAGAAAATGGATATATAATTTCCTTAGTGAGCGGCGGCAAGTCGTTACAGTACAAGGAACAACTTCATCAGAATCAGAGGTCCTCATTTTTGTACCACAAGGAACAGTATTAGCTCCATTACTCTTCATAATCATGCTAACTGACATAGATGAGGACGTTACCAGAGACAGCACAGTAACATCCTTTGCCGACGACACAAAGATCAGTAGAAAAATAAGAAACCCAGAAGATATAGGCTCTCTACAAACCGACATGAACAGAATCTACAAGTGGACGGAAGACAGCAATATGAGGTTTAACACTGAGAAATTTCAGCTGTTACGGTACGGAAAAAGAGAGGACCTAAAATCCATACAATATTATACCCAAATGGGCAGGAAATTCAGAGAAATTCTAAAGCAAAAGACTTAGTGGTTGTAATGACTGATGATGCGAAATTTGAAACGCAAGATAAGATAGCAGTAAACAGAACAAAGAGAATAACTGGGCAGATACTGAGAACCTTTAAACGAAGGGATAGGAATATAATGATTCCTCTACTGAAAACACTGATCATACCCAAATTGGAATACTGCTCGGTCCTAACATGCCCATTGCCCATATAAAAAAGAAGACATTAGGCAAATAGAAGGGATTCAGAGAAGCTTCACAGCCAAGATCAATGGGTGCAAAGAACTAAATTACTGGGAAAGGTTACGCGAATTAAACCTATATTCACTGGAAAAGAGGAGAGAGAGGTACACCATTATTTACACTTGGAAAATAATGGAGAAACTAGTCCCTAATCTTATTCTGAACCCTGTAATTCCTCAAACAACAGTGGAAAGTAGAAAAGGAAGACAGTGTCGTGTTCCCAAATTAAAGGCTAGACAGGGAACATCCTTAACTCTGAAAGAAAATAGTTTTGTTGTGAGAGGACCAAAACTGTTTAATCAGCTGCCCAAAGACCTAAGGAACACGAGTGGGATACAGTGAACATCTTCAAACGAAGACTAGACGCCTAGCTCAGAACAATCCCCGATGAGCCGGGCATACCTGGCTATGTGAGGTGGAGAGTACAAGAACTCACTACTTCACCAGGCCAACTCGAGAGGAGGGGCGACAAGCTTGACCTTCGTGAAATGAGGAATCATTGCGCGGAACAGTTGAAAGGTTAAAAGGTTGAGGCAAACCCACAAGGAAAAAGAAAAGTCGTTACAAGTACTTTCGTGTATTCAGAAGTAAACCTTGTCAGGGAATGAAGGGAGAAGGCGAGATGACAAAAATATATACATATCTACAACGGGACGGAAAAATAAAAAGATTAGCACCTGATTAACAAGAGTTAATTAGAGGCAAAAGGTATTTTAACAGGATATTGTCAATTTTATACATTCCCGCACTGTTATTGAAATTATGTTTAAAATGGATAAATGCACATTTTAGAATATTTTTTTCAATTATATCTCTGTTTTTAACGAGCACTTTAGAACTATCCCACTTGATACTATGATCGGGGTCGTTCACCAGATCTAACCCTCCTTGACTTCTTCCTCTGGGGTTATGTCAAAAATGAAGTTTTTGTTCCACCAATAGCAACAACTTCGGAACATTTGAAGGAAAGGGTATGTAAGGCTGTTAGAAAAGTTCAATATGATATGCTACAAAATGTATGGAGGGAAACAGAATACCGCTTTGATGTCTGCAGAACTACAAAAAGAGCTCATACCGAACTTCAACAGCTTGTAAATAAGACGTTTTTAGTTCTTCTTTATTTGTATATATTGCTTTTCGCTGTAGCTTTATTAGTTTTTCCATAATAAGTGTTTAAAATGGGGAAAATCATTTGTAATCACCCGGTGTATGTACTGTGTATATACACACCTCGTTCCTCGTTAACCTCGTTGCGGTTCCGTGCGTCGGTCTTTCTTCACACGAAGGTCAAGCTGTGGCCACGCCTCTAGGCCTGGCTTGGTGGAGGAGCGAGTTGCTCTCCTGCGCTCTCCACCGCACATAGCCAGGTACACCCGGCTCATCTACTACCGTCCTGAGCCAGGCATCTAATCTTCTCTTGAAGACTTCAACTTTGACCCCTGTAACGTTTCTGAGGCCCTTAGGAAGTTGGTTAAAAAGTCTTGGCTCCCTGACAACCAAGCTATTTTCCTTCAGTGTTGAGGAGGCCCCTTGTCGGGCCTTTAATTTGAGAACACTACACATTCTGCCTTTCCTATTTTCCAGTGTTGTTTGGATGGTAATTGAGTTTAGTTTGAGGTTTGGTATCAGTTTTTCGATCATTTTCCATATGTAGATTATGGTATACCTCTCTCTTCCTCTTTCCAGGAAGTACAAATTTAGTTTAGGTAGTCTTTCCCAGTAGTTGAGTTCTTTGCAGCCATCATTCTTAGCTGTGAAATGTCTCTGCCGTTCTTCTAGTTTATTAATTTCTTCCTTTTTAATGGGGACGTCAAAACTGAGCAGTATTCAAGATTTGGTAGGATTAGTGTTCCCAGCAGGGGAATCATTACTGTTTTGTCCTCCTCTTGAACATTCTAAGTACCTGTACCGCGACTCTTTTTGCTTTGTTTATTGCTATCTGATTTCGTGTCTCGAATTTGGCGTCCTCGGTCATTATTACCCCCAAGTCGACCGTTTTCGTGCTTCTCTGAATTTCCTGTCTATCTGGAGCATGATATGCAATCTGTTTATAGATGAGATGCGCGATGCTGTTGACAACTTCTCAGACGTTTTGGCAGATGAGAAATTCCACAGTCTCATGGAGGAATTCAATGACCAGCCCTTTGAAAATCCCAACTTCATGCGGTGGTCATCCTACATGGAAATGGTAGAGATCCTACTGGCCTTCATCAGAGCTCAGAGAGATGGCATGTGGAGTCTCCACATAGAAGCCTTTGCTACAATGCTGCCTTGGCTAACTATCTATGACCACACAAACTATGCACGTTGGGGGCTGGTCTACTTGGCTGATATGAGAGGTCTTGAGAAGTCAGCACCAGAAGTTCATGCAGAGTTCTGTAATGAGAACTTTGTCATCAAGAGGACGGCGAAGCGCTTCAACCAAGTTTCAGCTGATCAGGCAACCGAATGGATAAATCGTACATGAAAGATGCACAATGGTATCATCGGCATCACAAATAATGACCAAGCAAGAGATAGGTTCTGCATCACATGGTCAGAGCGGTCACGCATCTCTCAAGACACAAGATGCCTCTTCAGTCTTCAAGATGATGATGGGGAAGCCACCTTCATTTGGGTTGACAGTCTGCCTTCTCGCACTAGGCGTGACGCTCATGATGTCGTGGCCGGTCGATTCGCCGACGGACGTTTTGCTGACAGACATTTTGCCGACGGACGTTTCGCCGAACGGACGTTTCGCCGAACGGACGTTTCGCCGAACGGACGATTCGCCGAACGGACGATTCGCCGAATGGACTGTCATTAATATTTCTATGACAAAATACACACGTTGCCTATCTTAACCTGGACACTCAATTCAAAAGACAAGAGTGTTTTAGCACTTGATGAACTTATTTTTATATTATATTACATTTCATTTGGAAGATATGAACCCACTTGGGTGAAGGAGTCTGTCAAGTTTATTCAAGGTTATTCAGTTGAACTCCAAATCTAAATTCCATAACTCTTTATTCGGAGCTATTGAAGAATAGGGACCCCAGCCTTCTTTAGTTAGGCTTATAAGGCTAACTAACGAAAATATCACAACCTAACCTAACCAATCGTTAGGTTAATTGTACGCCCTTGACGATTAGTTAGGTTAGGTTGTGATATTTTCGTTAGTTTTCGTTAGTTGCGGTATTTTTCGGTACGATTTTTTGACGATTTTTGAAACGGTTTCCTCAAAACACGGTTAAAGCTAGGGATCTGAAATGTTTTGTCACTTATTATCATATTAAGCCCTGACTATCTCGACTAGTCCAAAGTCGATATCTAAAAAAATGCGGAAAATCAACCTACCTTACCTCATAAGGCAACGTAACAACCTCAACCATAACACACAAACACCACACACAGAAACCATAAAACAGCAGATACAACAGCTCAACACAGAAATAAACAACAAACTCAAAGAAAAACAAACAGAAACATTTAGGGAATTCATAACAACACTAAACCACTCCACAGATACATCCAGGCTATACAAGACTATAAACAGCATTACCCACTCTAACAGCGGCATTCACACCTCACACGCGGCTATCTGTCGCAGCCAAAATAATATCCCAACATATGCACAACAAGCTAACATTCTAGTTAATCACTACGCAAAGATAAGTCACATATACAGAGACAACAACCAGAAACACGCAGACAGACAAACAGCTAGGCACAAAAAAACCTACAGACTCGACACGACCATTACACCCTTCAATACAGACCAGACCACCAAGTTCATCAAAAACATTAAGAATTCGAAGGCTACTGGACCAGACAACATATCTAACATACACCTTAAACACTTGGGCCCACAGGGAGCACTAGCTCTCACAAATATCAGCACATATTCATACCAACACTGTATTATTCCTGACATATGGAAACAAGGTAAAATTATTACAATACTCAAACCAAACAAAAATCCAACAGAACCAGCTTCCTATAGACCCATTACTTTACTATGCACACCTTCCAAAGTAACAGAAAGACTAATCTTACAAATCACCAACCCACACATACCACTATCGCCTACTCAACATGGATTCAGACCTCACCACTCAACCACGACATTACTCACTAATCTCACGCAGCACATCATGGATGGCATCAACTCCAGACGACCAGCTCAACGTACACTATTAGCAACAATAGACATTAGTAAAGCATTGATGCTATCCCACGTTTCCCTCTCATAACAAACAAAATACTCAACACAAACATGCACAATAACACTAAAAGATGGCTGAGCAACTATCTTTCAGGAAGATACTCACATGTCACATTTAATGGCAAGTCATCCAAAAACAAGCTTTTTCCGAACGGGGTCCCTCAAGGCTCTGTTCTCTCACCAACACTGTTCAACTTATACATGCATGACATTCAAACACCCATAGATTACAAGCTTACCTTATCATCATATGCAGATGACATCACTCTAACATCCACCCACAACAACATCGACACCGCTACAAATAACCTACAAACATACATAAACAGTATACAAGACTGGCTCACACACAATAGACTCAAAGTAGCGCCCACAAAATCAACCATCACCTTACTTACAGGAAATACAAAGGAACACCAGATAACTCCACAACTTACACTAAACAACACCAACATTCCACACACTCACAGGACTAAAATACTTGGGGTCACATACAACACATCATTATCTTTTGCAAACCACATTCAGGACATTAAAAACAAATGTACGTCAAGACTTAACACGCTTAAGGTACTAACAGGTACAAACTTTGGACACCAGCAGGAAACAACATCACTCATATACAAACAATATATTTGCTCAGTTATGGACTATGCTAGCTCATGCTGGGCACCCATTATCTCAAACACACACATAAACACCTTACAGACAATACAAAACAACGCACTTCGTATCATTACAGGATGCACTCAAACAACACCAATAGAACACCTGCACACAGAAACAAAAATACTGAAAATTAGGGAACATTTAAACATGAGGGGAACACAATTCATGGCAGCAGCGACAACTAACCCACAACACCCTTGCCACTACATGTAGAATCATGCACCGACATCTCGCACCATTAAGGTAACACCAGAGAGACATTATAACCAAATACTCCATTCAATACCACGCCCCATAGGCATCACACAGCACAGAAAACACACACACACACACACCTAACCCACAAAGCACTGACACGACTCGGTCCGAATGCGGTCCTAGGTGCGAAGCCGCCACCCATTAACAGGTCAGAGATCAGCCTGAGCAGATCGGATCGAGTTAACTTAGCACGATTCCGATGTGGACATCACCTCAACTTACGGACATATAAACACAGACTAAACAACTCCACAGACGACACCTGCCACCTGTGCCAGGACACACCACAAACAATTGAACACATTAAGACAGACTGTACCGCTCTAGCACAACAACGAACACAACACAACACAACATCACTAGTGCGCTGAACCTCTGGTCCACTCCGGAGAGGGGCTTCTAGGACAAAATCCCCCCGTGGACAAAATCCCCTCGTGGACAAAATCCCCTCGCGGACAAAATCCCCCCGGACACAAACCCCCCCGGACACAATCCCCCCGCGGACAAAATCCCCCTAAGGCTTTATTAAAAAAATAAGAATACGACTGACTTATTAAAGTTTTAACAAAAATATCACGACTTAACCTAACCAATCGTCAAGGGCGTACAATTACCTAACCGGGCAAACAAATAAGAATACGACTGACTTTATTGAAGAAGAAAAATTAAAAACACAAAGTCAAACAAAATTCAAAATTTAAAAAAGACAAAATTAGAAGCAATTTCCTTAAGAAAATCAAAAATAGACCTGTTGTTATAGTCTTGTGTACAATTTTCAAAATGCGAGAAGAAGAAGACATACTTCTTCCTTTGCGGTTCTGTCGGCAAGCCAGCGATAATTTGAGAAATAAATGCCTGTTGGTAGCTTATTTCTTGCCCTAAAACTTTTAAAAATTTCCATATGTTTGGATGCGAGCATCCTGTTAGAGATGCAAAGCGTCTATGCCAGCCTTCGACAGAGTTATTTGTACGTGGAAGTTCTGTAATTGTTCTTGAGTACATATTCCAAATAGAAATGCTAAAAGTGGGTTCTCTTCGTCCTCGTCGGCATGGCCTTCCAATATAATTATCTTCAAAATAATCGAGAATTGGCAAACCTTCCACTGGTATAAAATCGTATAATTGTTCAAAAGCATCAACAACTTTTTCTGGAGGCACAAAAGCTTGAGCAGGTATCATTCGAATTTTTAAGGCAAAATCATTGTCATCTTGATATTTTTTCTGTAATCCGTGTTTCTGTAATCCGTTTCTGTAAGTCTCTTTTCTTATTCTTATTCTTATTCTTATTGTGTTTTTAATTTTTCTTCTTTAATAAAGTCAGTCGTATTCTTCTTTTTTTAATAAAGCCTTAGGGGGATTTTGTCCGCTGGGGGATTGTGTCCGGGGGGGGTTGTGTCCGGGGGGATTTTGTCCATGGGGGATTTTGTCCGCGAGGGGATTTTGTCCACGGGGGGATTTTGTCCTGATACCCGGAGAGGGCGATCGGTTACCTGCGTGCCGCCGGCTTGCTCGATCAGAGTGGGCTGATCGGCTAAACAACAACAACAACAGAAGCTAAGGCTAACAAAGACCCTAAGATCCACTCTAAGGTTAGCCCGAGAGAAAGAAGAAAGTAAGGGGTTAAGTAAGTAGCAAAACCTATCACTCGTGGGTTAAAATTCATTCAGAAAAAGAGAAAGAAAGACACCATCATCATCCGCCGTCCACTGCCGACAAGTCTGAAAAATAGTCGAAGAGAATACTTCCAGCTGTTGCAGACCGGTCCTCCACTCCATAGGGAGGTAGAGGATGCAGCCCACTCTGCCGGAAAGGGGTGAAAGATGAAAAGAAGTAAAATAAGAACGCATTACAAACCATGCAGCACATTCTTAACTCAAAGAACAACACATTCTTAACAGATAGTAGGCTTCCATGAAACGATGAAGAAAAATCGGTCGAAAACCTTCGCTGATGTGTACAAAGCTACAGTTTTCACCAAGCAGAACATGCAGAAGACCATCAAAGCTGACAGAAAGCTACTGCAGCGATTCCTGAATGCCGCGACCGCAGGTCTCATGGTGGAGATGGTCAACGTCTTGAAGCATGAACTGTCCCCAGTCCCATTTAGTCTGGCGAAAGCAGGAGGAGAGATGAATTCGACATCGAAGTCTGAGCTGATGAATATCTTGATGGCTCAGCAAACCATAAGCTCAGAGGTTCCAACCTCTGACCTGAAGACCTGTGTGGTAATAGATGGCCATGCACTCATCCAAGCTCTTGGCAAGCCTGGCGGCTGTCGGACATTCGGCGACTATGCTGAAGTTTTCTTCAAGGCCGTGACGAGTTATTTCAATGAACACACAACAAGAGTTGGTATCATCTTTGATCGGTACGCATGGGAAGGATCGATCAAAGCAGTTACCAGGACAAAGCGTGTAAGCAAGAAGAAACCGATTCGGAAAATCATTGATGGCCCACAAGTTCCACTGCCTGAAGTGTGGGAAAACTTCATGGCCCTGGATACAAACAAGGCTGACCTAGCCTTTTTTCTGTCTAACGTCATCACTGAGAAGGGCAGAGATCTTCAAGAAAGATGTCAGCTGGTGACAGGGGGTGGCTTTTCTGAAGTCACTGAAGTACGGTCACCCAGGTGAAATGACGTTCCACTGCATAGTAACCATGAAGAGGCGGACACCAGGCTCATCTTTCACTCATGTGATACAGCGTCCTAGGGCTATGAACGAATACTGGTAGTGTGCAGAGATACTGATGTAATGGTGTTGCTGATTCACTTCGTTTGCACCAAGGTCGCTGAAGTGTGGATGCTGTGCGGAACGGCCAAGAACCGAAAATGCTACCCCATGCACGATGTATTCAAGAGTTTGTCGCCCCCAGTCAGGGACAACCTGGTCAGCTTCCACGCTTTGGCCGGGTGTGACACAGTCTCGTCTTTCAGTGGTCATGGAAAAAAGAAGTGTTGGAAGGTTTTCAGTGACCACCCACTCCTGCTGCACGCCATTGGTCGAGATGGGGATATCGCAGATGTTGAGAAGTTTGTGTGTCATTTGTATGGCACCCCGGAACAGCACACAGTTGATGACGCCAGAGTTCACCTTTTTGGGAAGGCCAAGAAGACTCTGGAAATGCTCCCACCGACAAAGGATGCTCTGCAGCTCCACGCCAAGCGGGCAAACTATCAGGCCAAAATATGGCTCCAGGCTGACAAAGAGCACGTAGATGTTGAAATCCGGTGGACACTTCAGCCTGGAAGTTGGAAGATGGGAGCCTCCTACCAGTGTGGACAAGACTTCCTCCAATCCCTGAAGCCTGCCTGGAGCTTGTTGCTAGTGGTTGCAAGAAAAAGTACAAGACAGCTAGATGCAACTGCTTCAGGAAAAGGATGAAGTGTACGACAGTTTGTAGTTGTGACGACAGCGGTTGCTGTAACTCAGCTGGACAGTCTCTATGTCTCTCTTCCGGGATGAAATCGAGAGAAGCTTGAATGAGCTGTAAGGAACTAATAACTCTGTTCTTAAGTGACTGCAATCCACACAATTGTGACTGTCAGTGCAGCATTTCAGTGCTGTTCATCAAGAAACGTGAACCTGTAGATGTTACTAGTGTGTAAACTCTATAGTTATGGGGCTATAGTTACTGCTTTGTGATTTAGTTGCGATAATTTTGTTACTGTGAGTACTTAATTCATGCCATCAAACTTATTAGGAACTAATCATGTTAAAATAAATTGTTTTGACAAACAAACTTGCTCAATGTTTTTTTTTCGCCAATTAAAATAAAAAAATCATAATTTTTTAGCACAATTTCGGTCGTGATTAACTTGAATTTGGCCTTGAGTTGGTAATTCGGGTGGAATAAGCGTGTCATCATACTTCTTTATCACTAAGTGTGGCAAAATGAAACATTTGGTCAAACCAATTAGCTCAGAATATATTTTTTTTAAATTAAAATTAGAAAATATAAGTTTTTGCACAGTTTGACCTGGAAAATGACCTTCAAAGCCAAAAGCGAGAGTGGCATCCACCTGCATTTTATTCCTCACCCACAGGTACATTGATTTAGCATGGGTGCCAGCTATTAACAAAAAACGCCGTGCAAAGTCGAATTTTGAATTTTGGCCAGTCCACTATAACTAAAGAAGGCTGGGAGCCCTGATCTTCAGGTGATCCAAAAATTAGACTTATTGTTTTAAAAATTTCTGTGGATCCTTAACTTTTTTAATTAAGTTTTTGTTCCCTGAAGTGAACCCTTCTTCCAAAAGATTACTCCTTATCATTCGTCTTCACACGCTCCTTGATTTGCCTTTCTCATGGTTTGTTATCTTTAAAATTGCCGCTCATCATCTTGTCTCTTCTTTTGTGTCTGAAAAACAGTTTTCCATTCTGTTTCACTTAAGAATGAAATTGTACGTACAGTATGTATGTGCAAAGGTGGGCAGGACCGAGTTCCAAAAGGACCGAATTCCAGGAACTCGGTCCTTTTCTCAGTGAGGACCGAAATGAGGAGCGACGGTCCATTTTTAAGCAATTCCGGACGGTCCGGTCCGGACGGTCTTTTTTAGTGATTTTAGTGTGTTTAGTGATTATTTGAAGTTCTAAAGAAGATGGATCGTTTCCTCCAGAAGACTCAGAAAGAGACTGAGACTGAACTGAAACTTGTTTCAACACCTGGCACCATCCAGTGCCGCCGTGGAGAGGCTCTCCTCTTTGGGGAAGGACGTCCTCAAGCCGAAAAGGTCAGGGCTCAGTGACAGCCATTTTGAAATGCTAGTCTTCTTGAAGGGAAACTCAAGCATTTAACTTAATAACTTTTTTCATCATTTGTATTGTATTAATTATAATTTACGTTAATAAAATTAAAGATTTCCGGTGTCTTTAATTTCATTTTTCATTTTAATCAAATTTTTCACTTATATTATATATAAGGACCGAGGACCGAGTCGTTCCTAGGTCCTATCTTCAGAAAGGACCGTGACCGGGACCGTCGGTCCAGTTTGAGGCAAGGACCAGGACCGTCGGTCCTTTTTGAGGCCCGGGTGCCCACCTTTGCGTATGTGTATATATGAAATAAGGTGTAAACAAAGCAGTATACGAATTTCTCTCTTCTTACAAAGAGACGTTTCAATATTACACGCCCACTCACACCCACACACAAGCGGTGACAAGCCTGACCTCCGTTAAATGAGGAATCATCGCATGGAACATCTGAAAGGTTGAAAGTTGTGTGTATATATACAGTATATATATATATATATATATATATATATATACATTTAACTGCAATGACCGCGCAGTATATTAACGTTTCTATATATATATATATATATATATATATATATATATATATATACACACACCTTTCAGATGTTCCGTGCGATGATTCCTCATTCGTATGTGGGATGAATTTCACAATTAAACCCGTGAAGTAAATAAATGATGGAAACCCAAACTTCAAAAAGAAAAGCGATTCGAAGGTCTTTGGTGTAGTGAACATGAGGACGAATGAAAAAGGTGAGAAACAAGAATCCAAAAATTTCTTTCTGTAAAACATTAGCAAAATAATTAGGAGAATTTAGCAAAAAGTTAACAAGTACTGTACTGATAAAAGACAAAAGATATTTTAACAAGATGTGGTAAATTTTATACGTTCCCGAACTTTTGAAATCATTTATAAAATAGACGAATGCACATTCTAGAATGTTCCTTTCACTTATGCATTTATTTTTAACAAGAACTGTAGAACTCTTCTACCAATTAATACAAATATGATTATATCTATACATATGGTTAAACATTGCATTAGAATTATTTACTGTTTTATTCTGCCGTCTAAAGTTTTTCCAATTTGACCTATATAAACTGAGTTACATCGTGTACATCCAGTCGAGTAGACACAGACAGCAGCATTATCTGGGTTGTTCTTTATTAGGCGAGATTTAAAAGTATTTTAATACTTAAAGATTACGTTAATGCCGGCTGTTTTGAGTAAGGTCGGAAGATGTTTAAAATTTACATAGTAAGGTAGGCTGAGGATATTTTATGATCAAATTCCTTTTCAATTACGCTATTATAATACCATTTTTTTAAACTTTTCTTAGGCAAATGCAAAAAACTTCACTTTTTTCTACGTGAAGGTCAAAATATGATAATAAAAACCCACTCTAACAGACAGAGTTTATTTCCACAACAGTTTCGATGCCCACTGGCATCCTCTTCGGATGGATACAGAAAAACGAATGAACCAAAAACAAGAGGGAAAACAGTCTAGGGACCATTAAGAAATTCGCACCTAGGTTAGATACCGTTCTCCCGACACTGGAAGGGCATTTTTATTAAAGGCACCCGCTTATAAGTACATTCGCACAAATTTAAAACTATCTTCTTGTTCTATACATACAGATTCTATTTTTTTTTTTTACATAATTATTACATTTATTATTAAATTTATTACATTTAATATTGCATTATTATTTATTACAGAAATTATAAATTTATTATTACATTGATTATTACATTGTTGTTTATTATACAGAAATTATAAACAGAAAAACGAATGAAAAAGGCGAGAAGGAACCAATCCAGAGACCATTAAAAAATTCGCACCTCGGCTGGATCCCGTTCCCCCGACCTCAGAAGGGTATTTTTATTAAAGGGTCCCGCTTATAAGTACATTCGCACAAATTAAAACTAGCTTCTTGTTCTATAAATACAGATTATATTACTTTGACATAATTACTGCATTTATTATTGCATTTACATTTTTTAACATTTATTATTATTATTACCTTTACACTAATTATTACATTTATTTTATTACCTTTATTATTACATTTATTGCATTTATATTTTTTTCCACATTTATTACTTCCATTATTACATTTACATTTACGTTTATTATTCCATTTACATTTTACCGAAAAAAAAAAAACGAATGAACCAAAAGCGAGTAAGGAAACAATGCAGAGACCTTTAAGAAATTCACACTTAGGTTAGAACCCGTTCACCCGACTCCGTAAGGGATTTTTTGACCAAGAATCTCATTAAAGGGTCCAACTTTAAGTACCTTCGAACAAATTAAAATTATCTTCTTGTTCTATACATCAGATTCTATTATTTTTCTTTTGACATAATTATTACATTTATAAAGTACCTTACTTGATCCCCACTCTATAGCATGATTATTTTGGCTGGCGTGATAAAAAATGGCATTATTAGTATTACAACTTCTGAAGGCATATTTGTGTTCTTTAATACGGGTTTCAATATTTCTTCCAGTTTCTCCTACATATACATATACAACTTTTACAGGGAATGCTGTAGACACAGGCTTGTTCCTGTTTTGCAACGTTATTCCTAACCAATTTACTTTTCACAGTAGACGAATATTTGAACGCCAAAGCAAACTTAAAATCCTTCGTCAACGGTTTTACTCTTTCTAAGCCGGCAATGTAAGGCAAACTCACATATTGTTTTTGGTTAACTGAAGGTTCCCGAGGTGCATAAAAAGATTTTCTGGCTTTAAAATACGCCTTTCTGATAAACCACTCAGGATATTTTAAATCTTTAAAAATTTTCCAAATCTTTGAATTTTCCGGGTCCAGCAAATGTGGGCAACAAATCCTGAGTGCTCTTAGAAACATGGAAGAAATAATTGGGCTTTTAACCCCTTCATCATGATATGAAAAATAATGAATGTACGAATTACGATGAGTAGGTTTTCTATAGACCATGAAATTGGGCTTTCCGCTTTCGTTAATGACCAAAACATCTAGAAAAGGTAATTGTTTGTCGTTCTCCCATTCATATTTAAATTTAATAGAGGGAACAAGATTATTTAATGACTGAAAGAAAGTGTCAAACTTGTTCCAGTGGTCAGGCCAAAATGAGAAAATATCATCTACATAACGAAACCAAATTAGATTCCTGGGGCATATTGTTTGCAACAATTCCGACTCATAATATTCCATGTATAATGTACTCAGTATTGGGGATAAAGGGGACCCCATTCCCATACCAAAACGTTGCAAATAAAATTCTTCACCGAAGGAGAAGGCATTATTGGTGATACAGAGTTTTATCAGTTCTAAAACTACAGATGTAGGAATGCCTAGTTCTACGTTACATGTTGGCAATTTTCCATCTAAAAAACTTAGTACTTTCGTAAACAAGGACTCAACGTCAAAATTGATCATTCTTCCCCGTTTTAAATCTAAGGACATAACTTTGTTAATAAAGTCACAGGAATTAGTGATGTGCGAGCCTGAAAATTTACCAACTAATGGGGATAATTTATCTGCAAGAAAATATCATGACTTAACCTAACCAATCGTCAAGGGCGTACAGTTGACCTAACCGGGCATTCAATTGACCTAACTTGGCATTCAATTGACCTAACTTGGCATTCAATTGACCTAACTGGTCATTCAATTGACCTAACTGGTCATTCAATTGACCTAACTGGGCATTCAATTGACCGGGGACAACTCAGGAGCAATCCAAGAATAAGCACCCTCGTTTGACCCCAATCCAAGAAAAAGCACCCTAAATTGATTTGGGGTGCTTATTCTTGGATTATTCCGGAAGTAAATTATTGAACCTATTAATTAATTTATCAATATCCAAATTATGAGGCCAAAGGCATTAGACATCATTTACACATCGGTACCAAACGATGTTGAAATTAACAATAGTAGGCAAAATTCTAATTTCAAAACATTCCATACATAAATTAGCTAACTCAGGTAATAGGGATTTCCAGTCGCCAATTCAAACAACGTAGCGTAAAACTTATCTTCAAACTGGAATCTACAACCTTTGACGCAACGTTTAAACAATTTAATAAGAGTTTTAACAGTTTCAACAGGGAAAGGCTACTAGGAAATCTTATCTTTTAGAAAGTGAAGGCACGTGATCACCAAGGACTTTTGTGAATAAAGAGCATACATCAAAACTAACTAGTCTGAAATTAGGATCATTAGGAAACCTCAGTTTGTTAATAAGATACATGATTTCTACATATGGAATTGAATCGCTTTTTTTCTTGAGGTTTGCATCATTGTGTGTATATATATATATAATATATATATATATATATATATATATATATATATATATATATATATATATATATATATATATATATAGTTGAAAATTAGCCATCAAATTGCCTGTAAATATCCCAACAATACCTGATATTAATATGTTATTAAGTTAATCTCATTTTTTCATGTAAGTGATTAAATTCACTAGTTTTTCTAAAGCAGCCCTTAAATAATGAGTATATACAGTATATACTGTATACAACGAGGCCCAATTTTGTTGTTAATAAATTAGGAAGTGGAAAATGAGAGATGGATAAGGTATATAACCGTGGACGCAATTGGTATCATTACAAAATTATTTACAATCTCTGTTTATGAATTCTCCTCTCATAACCTGTTTCCTTCTGAGAAGTGAAAAGAGTCCTTTCCATACATTTAATTTGGCGTTCTGTACTCCCGTAATGTCCTATCGACTACGTAGTTGTTTTCAACGCGGCTCTTCTTCGGCCCCAATTGATGGTTCCGAAGATGTTTCTAATGATGATTGCTGGAAGGACGTTGAAGTGTTCCGAAACGTGACTGACTCGAGAAAGGATAAAGATCTCGCCGATATCAGTCTATGATGGTACATTTAGATACTGCAATTATTATGATCCAGCCGATTTATATAGTGTATATGGATTACCGTAAGAGCAATCTGGTTGTACAATCCTTTTATACATAAAAATATGAAGGAAATGAAACCCGTATAAAAATTCATTTTGACCGTAAAACTCTCGTTTACGAAGTTTAGGTTATATTAAAGTGCCGTTTATTAGTATATATGGTAAATAATTTATGTAATATAAGCGTTATTAAATGGTTTTATATATTTAAAATAAACACGTTATGGTTTTCGGTACTTGTAGGTTATCTCCCCCCCCCCACACCAATTTTGACAGAATATTTTCGTTAAAACACGAAAATATCACGACTTAACCTAATCAATTATCAAGGGCGTACAATTGATCTATTAGATTGAATGCCCGGTTAAACTGGGCATTCAAACCAATCCTGACCAATCGCTCTGCTGCCACTTTATTACCGATAATACAAGAAGCTATACTGCCCGGTACGACAGTTGTATCGAACGAATGGCGAGGATATAGCCAACTACACATGTATTATTTGCATAATACGGTAATCCACAGTATTAACTTTGTGGACCCAACTACTGGGGCACATACCCAAAATGTGGAAAGGATGTGGCGCTCCGCAAAGGAGCAAAACAAAAGGCAACACGGCACACACCGCCAAATGCTAGATTTGTATTTGTGTGAATACCTGTGGCGATCCAGACGACATGGTCAAGATCCCTTTGAAGCCATACTTGGTTCAATAGTTGCATTTTGGCCTCCAGAGTAACATAAATAATTTATGTTTTAATAAATATATATTTTTATACTTTGTATCTATGCGTCATAGTAAATACTATTCCAGAAACAAACGATGTTATAATTAATAATAGATCAACTGTACGCCCTTGATAAATAATTGGTTAGGTTAAGTTGTGATATTTTCGTTAGTTTTAACGAAAATATTCTGTCAAAATTGGTGGGGGGGGGGGGGGGGAGATAACCTACAAGTACCTGGTTTTCCTTGAAGTTTTTCAAGCGCGCTTGGAAATATTTCAAACGTAGTTCGTATAAAATAAACTGTAAACGTGGATTATTTTATAAGCCATTTTTTTTTAGATTATTTCGCGACTTTTGTGGAAAGATGATTGTCGCTCTTATAAACATTCGTGTCTTCTTGAAAAAGGACTCTTTAGTGGTTAGATATTGATCTTTAGCGGTCAGGATTCGATGACCGCTCACTTTAATTACCAATCACTTTATAACCGCTTTATTATACGTCAATTCTTAACCTTTTGTGGGTTATAAGATTTCTCTTTTGGGAAAGGATGAAGTTAGCCTCTATAATTACAGCTTCCACTGCACGATTTTTATATTGCTCGATTTGTCTTTTTATTGGTAGATGGGCCAAAAATTATTTTCTCAGGTAAAATTCATCTGTGCATTAAAATGTACAGATAAATTTTATACGATTAATTTGCATTAAATTAACCGGTCTTTTTTTTTTCTCGTGATTAGCAATCTGATATTCTCAAATTTTCAAATACATTATTATGCTCATGCTATCAAATTTTTACAAGCACGCAATTTACCCTGATATGCTCGCATGAACGTAGTTTGGTTACCCTACGTTCTTCAGGGTTAATGGATATAATGCTGGATGAAACACGGGGTTCGAGTGTGAAAAAGGTGAAAATTGTGAACCTCATAATCATATTCTTTAAACGAATGTCTTACGAAGCGATGCTCGTTAAGTTGTCGTCCGTGATAAGAGATGAAAAAATGAAAAGAGAAGAAATACAGTGTGTGTGTGCGTGTGTGTGTGTGTGTGTGCGTGTGTGTGTGTGTGTGCGTGTGTGTGTGTGTGTGTGTGTATGCGTTTGCTATCTGGAAGGTTGTAACTAGCTGGTATAAGGATTTGAATGTACATAATTTTAGCATTTGTGGATGTAGATGTGACAGGTTTTAAATTGTTGAAAAAAGTAAACTAGTTGCTTACGGTTTAAAGAAAAAAGGAACCGATGATGAATGTCTGTCGTACGCTTTTCAGCTTTCTGGCGTATCAACATACAAACAAATTTGATCAGTAAATCACTTATTTCTAAGTAAAAGCTTAGAAATCCCACGTATTTGAATTCGCTGATTGGACCACGTACTCACGTACTGAGTTGTTGAATCTATAGAGGCAATGAGATTATTAAGAATTTTGTTCACGGTAATCGATCCACGGACCAATGAATTACGAATTTGGCGTGTAAAAAAAATGTTTTATACAGACTGGGAAAAAAAGATATTTTGTGGCTAATTTCAATTAAATATATATAAATTTCTTACAAAAGCTCAAGAAAACAAATGTCGTCCGCAAAACAAACATTTTGTTATGATGATATGT
>JAJOZX010005201.1:97500-324392 GCA_023014485.1 Bathynomus jamesi
AACATAAATTTTTTATGTTACTCTGGAGGCCAAAATGCAACTATTGAACCAAGTATGGCTTCAAAGGGATCTTGACCATGTCGTCTGGATCGCCACAGGTATTCACACAAATATGAATCTAGCATTTGGCGGTGTGTGCCGTGTTGCCTTTTGTTTTGCTCCTTTGCGGAGCGCCACATCCTTTCCACATTTTGGGTATGTGCCCCAGTAGTTGGGTCCACAAAGTTAATACTGTGGTTTACCGTATTATGCAAATAATACATGTGTAGTTGGCTATATCCTCGCCATTCGTTCGATACAACTGTCGTACCGGGCAGTATAGCTTCTTGTATTATTGGTAATAAAGTGGCAGCAGAGCGATTGGTCAGGATTGGTTTGAATGCCCAGTTTAACCGGGCATTCAATCTAATGGATCAACTGTACGCCCTTGATAATTGGTTAGGTTAAGTCGTGATATTTTCGTTAGTTTTAACGAAAATATTCTGTCAAAATTGGTGGGGGGGGGGGGGAGATAACCTACAAGTACCCTAAAAGGTTCAGGAATTTCACATGAAGGTAAGTCGTGATATTTTCGTTAGTTTTAACGAAAATATCACGACTTAACCTAACCAATCGTCAAGAGCGTACAGTTCACCTAACCGGGCATTCGATTAACCTAACCGGGCCTTCAATTAACCGGGCATTCAATAATTTTCACGTAGGTTTAACGAAACTATCACGCCTTAACCTTTCATGAAATCCCTAGTTACACAAATTCCCTGTAACATATACACATGTTTGGTGGCAGTATACTGCATGCGGGTGTAAGAGAATGTCTTTTGCGTGTCTCTCCGATTATTTAGTTGTCCATTTGTTTTCCATTTTATTCTGTGAACCTATAATCAGTTATTCGTAAAAGGATTCTGTAAAAAGAGATGAAAATAATCGAGTTAAATTATTTGAAAAGGCTTCGGTACTAAATGGGAATATTAGAAGTTATCGAAGCAATTCGCTAAATGTTTATCATCACTTCTTTACTTAAAGTGTCTATCACTTTTGTTTTACTTATAGAGATTTAACTCGGAGAAATGGCGATGTCTTAGATGAATATCTAGATTCTAGAGTGTAGATAAAAATCATTAAGTTTATTTATAGAATCCCTTCATATTCGCGTGAGTAAGAGATTAACTCACCAGATTATGTGGATATCTCGAAGCGTTATGAGGTTATTCACTTAAGTCTCGTTTACGGAGCCTCCCACGTCCTTAAATAAATTTGCGGCAGTTTATATCTTGCCTTCATTCGTGGCTACACTGTAAAAATTAAAATGAAACTTTCCTAACATTTAGATGGTATCTCATCCGCCACCAAATTAAATTTCATTTTTAAGGAAAAATGAATGAAAGTGAGTGGCGCGTAAGTACTCGCCCAACTACTCATTATAGTTTTCGGTAATATCAGATAAATACGAGATTGAAGGATATATTTATAAAACATATTTTATATAAATACAGTATATATTTAAATGTCGCACTTATTCTAAATGATATTACGGGAAACTTCTTACGAATGGTTGGACAAATTTATTGACATATCAGTCAGTTTACTCTTTCCTTAAAATGAAATTTAATTCAGTTCATAGGTGACGTAATATTTTTGTATGATATCGAAGATATAATTACATCGTAATTTTGTGGGAGAAAAGTAGTTTTAATTGACAAAATTTCTATTTAAGACCGTGTCCGAAGCAACTTGGTTATTTCTTTATTTGTATTTGAATGTTCTCGTAGATATCATCCGCGTATAACATTACTATTTTAATAAGGAGACTGATACTGCTAACGTTTCATTTAGGCTTATGGGTTTGCGAACAGTAACTATATTTTTTTATAATCATTAGGAATTTAGTAGTTCTAGAATGTACGTGAAAAGGCTGTACATGAAATGTACATTTTCGTGTACATGAATGTACATGAAAATGCTGGTCAACATTTGGCGAAATGAATGCATGAGGTTGATTTGAAGTATACGTTCACTTCCCGCTTACAACTTACAGATGATGGACACACACACACACACACACACACACACCCACTCAGTGAGTGACAAGGAGACAGAAACCTACATTTTAAGCCAAGTGAAGGCAGCGTGGCATCAAATTGCTAGTGATGCACCGGAGGCAGATTTTGGCCAGAGGCCGGAGGGCCGGAACCTCCGACTTAGTGTTTTTTCCTTCGGCCGGAGGCCGGAGGTTCCGGCCAATTGATTTATTTCAGTATTTATATGTGTGTGTGTGTGTGTGTGTGTGTGTGTGTGTGTGTGTGGTCCATCGTCTCATCTATTTAGGGTTTATATATTATAGTCCTGCTATTTTAAATTATTAATTCTTTAGTAACAAACTTTATAAAAGTCGACTTTCTATGCTTTGTGTGTGCTAATTTCTCAAAAATTTCCCATTGAACAGAATATCCTCAGGTTATGAAACTTATGATGTCTTGCTGAATGCTGAGTAAATTAGCCTATATCAAGTAAATTATTAATACAATCACTGATCACTCATAAAATAAATTATTATTACAGTCATCTGAGAACTGAAATATTCGGATAGGTGCAGAAATGAGGTTTTATAGTTTTATAGAATTAAACTAAAAGTTGTCAGAATTGAGTTTCGTGTACTTGGCACCTCCGGCCAGAGGCCAGAGTTTAGTGAGACCTCCGGCCGGAGCAGGAGGTTTTCTAAAATTGCCGGATCTCCTGCTCGGCCGGAGCCGGAGCCGGAGCTCCGGTGCATCACTACAAATTGCCGTCCGAAAATGTCATGTCATATTTCAGCTATAATGAAGCCGTTAGTGTCCTATCGACGTTAATATTGAAATTTTAACATCATCATGATGGCATCATATGACGGCACAAAACCGTCAGTATGACGAAAATATGACTTACACTTTTTAAAATTCAACGTTTTGGTGTTGTCACTGAATCATGGAATATTAATTTATTAAAAAAAATCGGTTTCCGTTTTTAAAGTTAAGACCTTCCTCAACTGAATGCTGAAACGACTCGTTCTCTGTAAGAAACTGTTATTCCATTATGAGCATTATGCCAAAACACATAAATAATTAAAAAAATGAATAAATAAAAGGTTACCCCCAACTTCATTCGTGTATAAACGAAAATTGGTCTCACATGATAAATGAGGGATCCCCGCTTTCAATAAAAAAGATCTAATAGGGTTTCAAATATAAAAATGTACGTTTCCATGTAATCCATTATTTGTACTTTTGTTTTAGAAATCGTAACAAAATTTCCGGTAAGCTCATTAGTGCATATTATGGAAATTTAAATAGTATTGTTTTAATGGCCCGATCATTCATGGTTTGTGAAGGTATTATTAGTTGATGGGTTCCCCATTTTTTGTTTTTGAGGGGGAACGTTTTTGTCTTTGTTTTTATTAGTTTGTAATTTCTATGACAAAGATGGGTTCTTAACTTAATTTATTTAAAAAGATTATATATAATCCGCCTCGGTGATACAGTAGTTAGCATCGCTGACTACGAATCCACCGGCCCGGGGTCCGATTCCCGGCGAAAGCGGGTGACGCGCAACTTACCAAGCTGTTCATCTTTCCAGAAAAAAATAGTTTGGTAGATAAATGGGTACCCTGAGTGGTCTAATGGCTAAGACGCTGAGCTGCTGATCAGGAAGTCGTGAGATCGAGCCTGGGCAAGGACTTTGTAATTTCTGACCACCCATGGTGGGTCGTGGTTCGAATTCTACGTTAAGCTGTATATCTAAGGCGAAGCAACAAGCTTGACCTTCGTCAGAGTGAACAATTTGGGCGGAAGCAAAATGAAGGTTTTATATATACCGGATGGCCCATAATTCAGGAACCATAGGAATAATTGTATTTTTTTCTAATAATTCTTGTACTTTCTAATAATGTTTTTTTTTCTTTATTTTCTTTTTGACGAAAAAAATCGAGTGGAGTGATATCTGGTGACCTGGGTGGCCATTCGATAGGACCTCTTCGGCCAATCCATCTGTTGGGGAACGTTTTAGCAAGGTATCTGCGAACTTGCATGGCAAAATGAAGAGGTGCACCGTCTTGCTGAAAAAACATGCCATTCATTTGTTTATCGTTACGTCATCCAGGTAATTCATCAAAAAGAAAATAAAGAAAAAAAACATTATTAGAAAGTACAAGAATTAATTATTAGAAAAAAATACAATTATTCCTATGGTTTCTGAATTATGGGCCACCCGGTGTGTGTGTGTATATATATGTGTTATATATATATATATATATATATATATATATATAATATATATTGAGAGTAAACGGCTGAACGCACCAACAAATCTACAGTATAAAGTTCATCACTACTGGAAGAAAAACTACATTGATTTATCATATTCAAATTAGTAGTAGTAGTTCCATTCATAATCCTTTTTACACTGCAGAGAGTTAGAAACTGGAGGTATCATGCATGATTAACTTGGGTCAACACGAACCACAATTTTGTTTTCCTCCCAAGGTTACGCGGATGTACCCATTGCACTCAAATGCTTTGAATGAATTTATTAATCGCTACACGTAAACATTCTTTGAATAAATTTAGGAAACTTTCTTTGGTATTCATTTCTTGTCTTCTGTTTCAATGCTTCGTCCTTTCCTTTTCAGCCTCTTCTCAAACTCTCGTTTTCTTTTGTCGTCCAACTCCAACATCAGCTGAAAAAAAAAGAAATGTTTATAATAGAGGTCGTTTCGTGTCATTAAAAGGCGAATATTCCGTGTATTTAAGTATTAAGATGATTTACAGTTTTCTAAAAATCTTATCGAACATCATCATGATATATGACTCATTAAGTTAAAACTACCCGAGTCACTTCTATCACCGAGGGCATGAAAATGAACACTCGAGAGAAGAAAGATCACGGCCATTGATACGCAAACGTTGAAGAATGAAAATGCGAAGTGAGCCTAATCGTGACCTTTCTCGCCTTCATATATAAGAGAATGACCGAATACTGAACTTGATGTGGAAAATTGAGTATAATTTTCCTTATCTCTTAAAGCCACTAATTCCATTTTTTACAATTTAGTCACACTACGTAAATTATGCAGCGGTGTTTAGCGATCTCGCATTGTAACTTATCCCGCGTTATTTGATTTTGCATTTTAATAATGTTACGGTTGAGCACAAACCTCGTTCGCGTTATCACTGGGATTATTTTGTCGTAAAGAATAGCGAAGGAAGAAGGAATTGAGTCTATATTTGTTCTTTCGCGGTATGCCTCGTAATTACCTTATAAATAGTGCCTTTATTGCAGCGACATTGAAATTGCGTAGATAATTATAACTTTCGCGGATAACTTTTTCACAATGACATTTCAAATTTTTTTTGGACGTTTTGTTATATAAATAATTATGATGTTTGGATAAGGTTTAGGATAATTTACCCAATGACGTTTTAGGAATCATAAAACTCTTATAAGAAGGATATAATCTACTGTACGATTATATCCACAATAATAATAATAATAATAATAATTATAATGACAGGTATTTACAATAGTTTTAAATGAAAAAAATATAACGCTCATTCCAGTTTTCTATTTCAATCAATTATCTGAATTAATGTATTACTAATTTAATTTTATTTTACTCTTTATCAGTAGTACGCCAAGTACAAACTGGCACATAAATAAAATGAGATTGAATATTGCCGAATTTGAACAAAATTAAATAAATAAAAGCTACTTTAAAATCATTTACTACAAAATATATTTACAGAAAGACTATAAAAACTTTTAAAAGACATCCGCCCTCTTTCTTTCAAGTCTGTATATACTCTTGGTCTGTTATACTCTCGGTTACCTTCGTTTTGCTTCCGCCCTAATTGTTCATTCTGACGAAAGTCAAGCTCGTCGCTCCACCTTAGACCTACAGTTTAACGTGGAATCCGAACCATCCGACCACGCCCGATTACGGGCGGTCAGAAATTACAAAGTCCTTGCCCGGACTCGATCTCACGACCTCCCGATTGGCAGCAGCAGCAGCAGCAGCAGCAGCACAGCGTCTTAACCACTAGGGTACCCATTTATCTACCAACCAATTTCATTTTATTGTGTGGAAGGATGAACAGCTGGGTAAGCTGCGCGCCACCTGCCGTCACCAGGAATCGAACCCGGGGCCGATGGATTCGTAGTCAGCGATGCTAACCACTACACCACTCTGGTAGTCTAATTTACATATTTTATTTATTTTTAAACATTAAGTATTATAGTTCACTTCTCAGTAAATGCAAGTGAAAGAAATTTAATATGTTAAATAAATAAATTTAACATATTAAATCCCAATAAATTAACCAATAAATTGGTTAATTTATTGGGAAAGTCACGTTTTCATAAACCCTCAAATTGTTAAACTACAAAAGTGTCAATCATTCGTCACTAAATTTGACGTTGCTGACGTACCCTCGATTTCTTATGCGAATTAACATTTTGATTGTAGGGTATCTTGTTAGCTTATGGTGAGGGTGGACAGGGGGCTGTTATTGTATTTGGTGTCCATAGCTTCAACCAGGTGTGCCCATAAGGTGTTTCCGAACCGAACCGCGGGAGAAAGAGGGGGAAGATGCGGAGGAAGAAAAGAAGTTCTTGGACCGTGGTTTGGGGGCGTTACAAAATCTCCGGGGGAGGGAGTGGCTAATGGGGGTTCATTTATATTCGAAGGCGTCTGATTATTCGCACTGTTAGCAGCGGGACGCCTCTTTCGCTGACTGGGAGTGAATGGGAAGCTTCTCTCTCCTAGGAGTGTTGCGTTTATTCGCAAGATTTAAGCAACATAAAGACAGCGGGCAACCACGATCAGGGACGATAGAGGAAGACCTCTAATACAAACAGATGAGACATATTCCTTTCATATTGGCTCTTCTTGTAAATTTGCCATCGTTAACATTAGACTTTACTTCTTAATGTTTATTTATGATACGTCGCTTTTACGATCAAAAAATGTAATGCAAAATCTCCTTAGAAAAAATCCTAACAATGAAACTATTGTCAAACAAATAAATGTTGGGATGCGCATGGGAAGTGTTCACACAAATTATGCCTATAATAATGTCATATATACCGTACTTAAATTATATGATATATTCGCGTTACATTTCTTTATATTTTTGCTCATTTACTCATTATACTTCATGAACTTCCCACATACATTAATAACTTGGTAACCTTGGGTTTGCTTCCGCCCGAATTTTTCATTCTGACGAAGGCAAAGTTTGTTGTCCCACCTTAGACCACGGGTGGTCAGAAATCATCCTACGACTTCCCGGTTAGCAGCAGCAGCAGCAGCCCAGCGTCTTAACCACTAAGCTACCCGGGGTACCCATTTATTTATCAACCTATTTTTTGTATGGAAGGACAAACAGCTGCTGGGTGAACTGATCGCAGCCTGCCATCGCCGGGAATCGAGCCCGGGGCCAGTAGAATGTTAATCATCAATGCTAACAACTGCACCACCAAGGCACATATATATAAGTCCGGTCTCATTGGAAAATTTATTTTAAATTAAATTTACGAAAGTAATACATTACAGACAGCTGAAGAATTTCACCGTCGTCATCCCAATAAACCATGACCTGGTCAGCGTTCTGTTGGTCGAATGCTTTCAAGATTCAAGCAGACTGGGAGTGTTCAAAACGAACCAAGAGCGGGTCACCCGAGAACTTCAACTGGTGCTGAAAGCAGTATTGATGTACTTTCCAAGATCGCAGTAAGTCCACAACGATCGGTGAAAAAGATTGCGTACGAAAGTGGACATTCAAAGACATCATCTGTATATCGAATATTTCAACGTCACAAATTTCATCCGTACGAGATACAGTTTGTACGAGAATTGCATATGGGGATGAAACGAATCGACGACTTCAATTTTGTGAATGGTTTAAGTCAAAAAGAAACCTAGCGGACGATATCATGTTTAGCGATGAGGCGTTTCCACTTGAACGGATACGTAAACCGACGCAACAACGTGTACTGGGCGCAGGATAATCCTCGTGTCGCTGTTGATACTCATCACCAAACTAATCCAAAAGTAATGGTGTGGTGCGGCATTCAGGGAAATCTTGTTTTGGGACCAGTATTTCTGGAAGGAGGACTTAATGCCGAACGATATCTCCAGTTGTTGCATGATGTGTTGCAACCGCATTTGGACGAAATGTCACTCGCTGTGCGACATCGGTTTTACTTTCAGCAGGATGGAGCACCACCTCACCAATAATCACTGTGATGCGATTATTCAATGTGGGGTATAATCAAAGATAGAGTTTACGGCCAGAAACCTCGGGACTTCGATCACACGAAGACTTTTTGATACACCAAGAGTTCGAGACATTGAATAATAACAAAGAACTGTGCTGCGCTATTTGTTGTTCAGTGGTACAGAGATGCAACGTATGTACTGAACATGATGGAGGACACTTTGAATAATTTCTGTAGTAAATGATAAATATTATTCTTCACAATGTGATTCCATTATTCTCGGTAAACCGACTTATGCCGCACCCTGTGTGTGTGTATATACATATACATACACACACACAGGAATTCGTATTTGATGATAATCCTTATTTATTATAACTAATAATTGTATAGAGTCTGTCATGATATATTCATGTAAAACATTATTCTTATTAATTCAATATTTCATACTGCTACATAGTTTTATTAACCGATATTAGAGGATGCAAATAAGTAATTTTTCGATATTTTAAAAAAGGTATCCTCATAATGAATAACATTAATAGATTTTATTGGTTTGAAAACCTTTTAATATATAATAAGAAAAGGATAACATCTAAACCAATTTAGATACTATGTGAAATAGCATCGAAATATTAAAATTATTCATTTTCCTCCTTACAATATATAGAACAGTTAATTGGTTCACTATAACAGTTTATATATGAAGGCATAATTCTCACTGGTGCAGTCTCGTAGCTCGCTCTGTACAAGAAATATCTCGCGCAATAGATTATGTTTGATGGAGTTATCACACCCTTACGAGTGATTTATATATGTAAATTAAAATAGCATTACGCGCAATTTCTTATTTATAATTTATAATAGCATAATTTATAATAGAGATTTGGTATAAATTTATGTATTAGAATTTTGAACCAGTTGTGAATTGTTAAGCATGAGTGCGCTTTAAATTTATACGTATGGAATAATAACCGAATTGGAAATTGTTCATTATTAAATTTTATGATGCTTCGAATATTTAAAATTATTATACACCTATAAATTTTGGGCTCTTAAGTATTAAACCAGTTTTTAACTTACTTTCTCTTATCTCTTGTATATAATTCCTGTTTCAAAACTGGGTTATTTTGCTACTTTTAAATGGGTGTAGATATTCGTATAAGCCCAGTTTGTGTAGAGCAAGTCGGAGGAGATACGAATAATGTGCCCGTAATTGATGCAATTATATATCTGTCACCTCGAGCAGGAAACGTAAACTCGTGTACATCTTGCTCGTGAAGAGTCATGCATCGGGACTGATAATAACTGGGAGTGTCTGCAATAAAAACTGAAGAAAATAATATGAAAAATAGGTACGAACTGGAATATTCTTTGAACTGTGATAACACAGCATGCGTAGTTGCTTTTAGTGCTGATGAACTATGTACAGAAACCTCGTCCGTACGTTGACCTTCTTTTTCATTGACAATGATGCTGAGAGTTGCTCATACTCTGAAATCAGCGTATGAGCACATGAAAATGAAACTTTTCATCTTACTTCCTCTTAAGCTACGATTACGATTCTCTTAATAATAATAGTAGGACCAAAACTGACACAGCATTCATGCCAACTCTTACTCCTGGATTATTACCACCAACATCATCGGGATTCGAGCCCCCGATCTCAGTGTCTTCACTTCGTTTATAGGAAAAAGATATTACCCACTGAGCTACGGACACTGGCTATGATTGTCTTGAGCATTGATTTTATATATATATATATATATATATATATATGTGTGTGTATATATATAGAGGTGGAGTGAAAAGCTTGACCTTCGTCAGAATGAACAATTCGGGCGGAAGCTAACCAAAGGTTTTATATATATATATGTGAAAATGAAAATATATATATATATATATATTGGGTGAAGAGAAAAGCATTCTTTGGAAAGTGTTTTTATATAGAAATAATGTTACAAATCATTTGTACAAAACGAGACTATATGATCGATATTTTGTATATTCGTTCTTCGCCTTAATGTCACAACATCTGTTTTTGGCACACACGAAACACGTTTTTTTAAATAAACTTCAGGAATTTCACTACAAATCCTTTGTAGAACGCTCTATAATGATGTTACGTCTTGGTTTTTCCTTAACTAAATTTGTTTTCAGATATTTTCATTTGTTTTCGACGGGATTAACGTTAAGGTTTTCAAATGGCCACTACCATATATTTAGCTCTTTAAAAAACTGTTTTTTTTTCACCAAATAGTTCTTGTTTATTTTGTATTTGGTTATTGTTTATTTTGTTTTAGGTTATTATCAAGCACATATTCAAAGTTTTGTCCAATTAGACAACGTGCACTGTAACATTCCCCATTTTTAATTGCTCCATCAATTTTAACAATATCGACAACTCTATTAGCGGAGATTCATCCCTAGATAATTATACAGTAGATCCACGCCTTTTGACAGTGTTAGCGAGACCCTCCTACTTGTTCTTGTGGCCACGTCTCCTTATAAGGAGACGTGACCAAAAGTTCAAGTAGGAGGGAGCTAGGAGTACAAAAATGAGGTCTTATTGTGATTATTAATACTATAACATAGATAAAACTTTTAGAGAAATCGTATTAAAAACTTAAAACATTTCGGCCATATTGATCATGACGTAAATAATTTAATTATTAGCGCACATATCGCGCAGGTTCACGGGGATCTCACCTCCAGTACAAGGGAGTCACGTGACTGCACACCAGTTCAACGGGCACAATTTGTGCTATACACTGGTCCCTCGATATATGCGAGGGATAGGTTCTGCTAAAACCTCGCATAATGAAAATTCGCATATATCGAACTTATAGTTAAATGAAAAAATAGGGATGCTTTCCACAACCAGTTTTTTTTACCCTCCCGGCACCCCCAACTATAAATATGCCACTTTTTTATACCAAAAACATTCAACAAGATAACAGTAATGCTATATTACATCAATACTGTATAGTATAAATATTAAAGGACATCGTAAGCTGAAGGCCCAGTACTAGGCAAAGGACGTTTAGAAGCCATATCTACAATAAACAGTAAGACAAAACTGGAAAAAGCACTTAAAAATAGTGAAAAACACAACACAGTCTACAGCACAACGCACACGCTATAACGGTTTATGCGGGACTGTTGTTGTTTGGCGGGAACACGTCGGTGCGCTCAGCGGCTCAGCAATATTTCACACTAGGTGGCGCATAAATGCAAATTTTTCCCGCATATACTGAATTCTTGGTAGAAATAGGGTCTTCGCATAACAGCGAATTCGCATATGCTGAAGACGCATATATCGAGGGCGCAGTGTAGTACGTTTGCGCCGCAATCACTTTAAGTCATGCGATATTATTTTGACCAAATGCGTTCATTTATTAGTACTGAAGTCACGTATCCTTTGAATATACCAATTATATCAGCCACTTAACTTTAAACGTGAATAAATTTTGTGCACGATATTGTTGTCATTGAACATAATTATTATTATTATTATTAGTATTAGTATTATTATTATCATTTGATTAATTTCATTTGATTAATTCATTTGGTTAATTTTTTTATTTAACGAAGGCCGTGGGTAAAGGGTTTATTTCCATCATGGAATCGAGTCATTAAATTCAATTTAATTTTCCCCTCGGGTATGGGGGAGACTTTCCCAACTGCCCTGGCCATTTTTGCTAAATTATGTAACGTAACTGAATAATTTAGTTTTGTGAACATAAGAAGTAAAATTTAAAAACTTATTCGTGTGTTCTTTCTTTTCTCGGTGTTTATAAGAGAAAAATCGGTACATTGACACTTACTGTAGTTCTGAGTCGTGAACTTATCTAAAGTTAATTATAAGAGTTAGCCACGCTACTACCATCCTAAGTAACACTGTGAAACATCAATTGTGTAACATAATTGTATAACATCCTCGTCTGTGTGAAACTCACTTACCATATTGTGTGTATCATCAGTCGTATAAAACTTTGGACACTTAGTTTATGGGTAAAAATACAGGGCTCCAATAAACCTTAGCCACCCCGCCCATGGCCTAAACCATTAGAGGTACAGTAAAACTAAACATACCTTACAAAAGAGAATTTAATCCTGCATTTAACGAGAAACAATTAAAACTTGGTGTTTCCGCCATTGGCTTCCAAGACAGCCTGAATTCGCTTTGGGTAGCTTGCCAAAAGTGACGTGATCGTTACGCAAATTTGCTAAAACAGTTTCAATGTGTTGCGTCATTGTATCCTTCGAAAATCGATTTGCTGCAGGTTCTTGAAACAAGAGACATTCAACCTTCTCCTTTATAACTGATCCAATGTGTTCACAGACGTTCAGGTCAGGAGAATTTCCTGGCCATTCTTCATTTCCAAAGAAATCGATCTCATGGTTCCGCAACAACTGTTGAGTGTAATGCCTTAAAGCAGGGGGCCTTATCGTGCAGAAGTGTGACCTGATCGACATCCATAACATTGTTTGGGTTCTTAGAAAAGGAATGACATGCTGGGATAGAATAATATCACAAAAATACTGTCCATCCCAACTCTGACCATTTGGCTTCAGCACCCACATGAGCTTCTTTGCAGTGAACAAAACAAACACACCAACACAGTCTGGACTTTTTAATAATTCGCGATAATGTTCATTGTCATCGATTTCATCTGGTGTTGTGGCCCACACTCGATCATTTTGGTAGTTAGGCCGACGTGTAACGTAAACAAAAAATTCATCGGAGACAGCTAAATGCATGAAATCATCCACATCCCAATCTTCAAGATAATGGGCAAACCACATTCTGTCATCGATGTTAAGTTGAGTTTTTCTTGGCTTTGGAAATTCATGCCAAGGCTTTAAACCTTGCCTATGACGGTACAGTCGAATGATCTCACCACTAACGATCTTTCCTCTCAACACTTCGATATCTCTAGAAAGTTTAGCACAGCTGTTTTTCCGCTTACGCGTACCGCTTTCAGTGATGTCCTTTGTTTCCTGAGAGAGTGGCTAATTTGGGCGCCCAGATTTGGTTGTATCCATTTCACATTCATCCAAAGTTTTATTCCAATTTCTTTTGACGAAGTCCTCACTTCTTCGCAACTTTTTGGCAACCCATGAACGTGTTATAAAGATGGCTCCAGCATCACGAGCTTCCCGAAATGTTATTGCTCGTATGCGATCTATCACACGTTGCCTCTCCGAATCACCAATTAATTGAGAAGCCATTATATTATCACTTTATCAGCTAGAAGTAATTTTAATACCTGCAATAAATAAAGAATTTTATGTATTTTTATAATCACTAAAAACTCTTTCGATATAAGTAAACATGTAAGCTGCAAATGGGGGGGGGGGCTAAGGTTTTTTGGAACCCCTTATATATATAAATATATAAACAGCAATGTCATATTGCGGTATACGCGAGTTCACGAAATATCTACTGTTCTTTACGAAGACTAAAAATAGTGAATAGTAAGTTATATATAATTAAATGTAACTTTGATTATATCGTAACCAGGAAATATTCCGATCGACATATTGTGTTTCCACTGAACAGTCAAATTAGGGCTTACCGACGTCCTTATAATATATTATAATGTTTGAAAAAAAACATTTTTTATGAAGGTTAGTGTTAGGACATCGCAAAGGGTACAAAAAAGTGGATCAACGAGATTTGAACTCGTAATTATTGAGACTATTACCGCGTCTATTAATCTCTTTTTGCGTTCGAGTTATCGTGGTGTTACTTCAGATATATTCCTTCAACTTTATAGGAACTTACTTTATGACGTCATATATAAACTATCGCGTTCTTCTACATTTTGCAAATTTATTTCGTTTCTAAATTGGGAAGGAGAGAGAACGAATAAATGAAAAATGAGGTTACCTCATTTTTCATTTGTTCGTTCTCCCTCCTCATATTGTGCGGAACGTTCTTCTACACAAGCGTCGTTCTTTACATTAATTATACTGTGTTGTTTGCAGTTAAAATGTATATACAGTATATATATATATATATATATATATATTATATATATATTGTATGTGTACACACACATATATATATATTATATATATATGTATATAATGCGTCTCGGTGGTGTAATGGTTAGCGTCGCTGACTACGAATCCATCGACCCCGGGTTCGAGACCCGGTGATGGCAGCCGGCGCCCAGCAAAACCCAGTTGTTCATCCTTCCACACAATAAAGAACGTGGTTGGTAGATAAATGGGTACCCTAGGTGGCCTAGTGGTTAAGACGCTGTGCTGCTGATGGGACGTAGTTCGGATTCCACGTTAAACTGTAGGTCTAAGGTGGAGTGAAAATCTTGACCTTCGTCAGAATGAACAATTCGGGCGGAAGCTAACCAAAGGTGTGTGTGTGTGTGTGCTGTATATATATATATATATATATACACACATTTTAACTGCAAACACGCAGTATAATTAATGTAAAGAACGACGCTTGTATAGGAGAATATTCCGCGCAAGATGAGGAGGGAGAACGAAACAAATGAAAAAATGAGGTAACCACCCGGGAATCGAACCCGGGATCTTCCGATTGCCGGTCAGATATGATAACCATTACACCATGGGCCTCACTCGATCAAATGCCGTAATTCTCCTACATACGCGCAGAAACCAATGCCCCAAGGGGGCACCTCACGCATGCCGTACATTATATACATTTTAACTGCAAACACGCAGTATAATTAACGTAAAGAACGACGCTTGTATAGGAGAATATTCCGCGCAAGATGAGGAGGGAGAACGAAACAAATGAAAAAATGAGGTAACCACCCGGGAATCGAACCCGGGATCTTCCGATTGCCGGTCAGATATGATAACCATTACACCATGGGCCTCACTCGATCAAATGCCGTAATTCTCTTACATACGCGCAGAAACCAATGCCCCAAGGGGGCACCTCCCGCATGCCGTACATTATATACATTTTAACTGCAAACACGCAGTATAATTAACGTAAAGAACGACGCTTGTACAGGAGAATATTCCGCGCAAGATGAGGAGGGAGAACGAAACAAATGAAAAAATGAGGTAACCACCCGGGAATCGAACCCGGGATCTTCCGATTGCCGGTCAGATATGATAACCATTACACCATGGGCCTCACTCATTTTTTCATTTGTTTCGTTCTCCCTCCTCATCTTGCGCGGGATATTCTCCTATACAAGCGTCGTTCTTTACGTTATATATATATATATATATATATATATACTGTGTGTGTGTGTGTGTGTATATATATATATATATATATATATATATATATCCGGTATTACATGTAAATATGGTACTTGCCTACCTCCACTCCTAAATTGGTATGTGAATAAGATGGGCCAAGAAGTTGATCCCTTATTAGCATTTGCCAACACTGCTTCATCACTTCTCTATACAGATACTTCTCTTTAAGATGATCCATTGTTTCTCAATTTCAGGTTTTTTTTTTTTTTTGGAGTGGGGAGGTGAGGAGTCTTTAAAGGTTTTTTTTTAAGGGAAACATTTTTTTGCTCTTTAATTTTACGTCAAAATAAATATAAATGAATTTATATCAGATTTAGTACGAGGACAAATCCATATTTAAATTTTGTTATCGTTAAGTGCATTCAAATTATAGACTTGAATGGGCCCTTCAGGATAAAATATTTACAGTATATAAATATATTGTGTTTCAAAGCTTTAAATCGGTATTTAAATTTCATAAATAAATGATTTATTCTTCTTTTAGTCCTTTTTATTTGTTTTGTTTTTGTATCTTTTGTCGTTTTGTGTTTGTAAATTTTAAAAGATATCATTATTATTATTATATTTCATAATCAATACATGAAATCTTTTGTGTAATTTTTTAGCAAATATTTTTTTCTTATATATATATATATATATATATATATATATATATATATATATATATATATATATATAATGTCGCTCTTCCACCAAGCCAGACCTAGAGGCGGTGCCACCAACTTGACCTTCGTGTGAAGAGAGACCAACGCACAGAACAGCAACGAGGTTAACGAGATGTGTGTGTATATATATATATATATATATATATATATATATGTGTGTGTGTGTGTGTGTGTATATATATATATATATATATATACACACACTTTGTGTGTATGTGAGTTTGAACGACGGTTCAGGATCAACCTGCGATCGACCCCTCTGCAGCATTCCGCCTCATTTGCTGGATTTGGTGAAGGAGGGAATTGCTGTCTGATCTTCTCCTGTCCTCGTAGCCAGCCACGCATGGCTGGTCAAGGACTTTACACAGGAATCTGTCCAGCTAGTTCTTGAAGTTATATATATATATATATGTATATATATATAACGTAAAGAACGACGCTTGTATAGGAGAACATTCCGCGCAAGATGAGAAGAGAGAACGAACAAATTTAAAAAATGAGGTAACCACCCGGGAATCGAACCCGGGATCTTCCGATTGCTGGTCAGATATGATAACCATTACACCACGGGCCTCACTCGAACAAATGCCGTAATTCTTCTACATACGCGCAGAAACCAATGCCCCAAGGGGGCACCTCCCGCATGCCGTATCTATATATACATTTCAACTGCAAAGAACACGCAGTATAAATAACGTAAAGAACGACGCTTGTATAGGAGAACATTCCGCGCAAGATGAGAAGAGAGAACGAACAAATGAAAAAAATGAGGTAACCACCCGGGAATCGAACCCGGGATCTGATCGGCAATCGGAAGATCCCGGGTTCGATTCCCGGGTGGTTACCTCATTTTTGCATTTGTTCGTTCTCTCTTCTCATCTTGCGCGGAATGTTCTCCTATACAAGCGTCGTTCTTTACGTTATTTATACTGCGTGTTCTTTGCAGTTGAAATGTATATATTATATATATATATATACAACATACCTTTTGTTTCTTGTCTTCCTCTTCTTCCCACTTCGTTTTAGGCGTCATTTTTCTTCTCCGAAATAATTCTAAGAGTTGCATCTCTCCGAGGTATATTATCGTCCCTCGCTGAAGAAAAGAGACGAAACTTAATGAAACTCCGTATGAAAGAACAATTCTCGCTTAAATGAAGTAATTTGAAACGAACGAAAGCCTCATTAACGTTATATAGACGTTTTAATTAAATTTCCTTAACAAAAATTTCGTTCCGTGTTTCATTCGTGCGTAATTTCGTATAATGTATATCTACATTACGAATAATTATGCTATTTAGATGGTTGTAACTGTCAAACCATATTTTCTGGGAAGTGAACGAAACTTTTCGGACGTGAAGTGGGCATATCTGCTTACGCTTCCTCATATTACCTTTGGGAATCACGTTGGCTTTTCGAAAGATCTATTTTGTTTGGTCTTTTCCAATTCTTTACGTTTTACATCCGGTTTTACGTTCCGGCTTGGCATTTAAAGGCGGCAGGAAACGTGATACACCTCTCGTCAAGTATTGTCACCCTTTAAATCTTGATAAAATTAAATATAACTTTTGTTTGAAATTACTTTCATTAATTAAAGTGCGGTTGAGTATACAAGAATGAAAAATTAATTTTTTAATGGAGAAATTAAGAAACTGCTTAAAATTCATTTTAAGTGCAATAACCATACTTAAGTAATGGAAAAGATAATAAAGTAAGGGAACTAGGAGCTAGTTGGACTCGAACCCGCGTTGCATTGTTTCAGTCAGCGCGCCTACCGACAACGCCATCCAGAGCCCCAAATGATGGTCGGTTAAAAGTGCTGATTCTGAGACACGAAGGGGCCAGCACCCGTGACTCAATGGTTAACACCATTTCTTTATAAGCGAAGTTAAGACACTGAGATCAAGGTTTCGACCCCCGATCACGCTGGTAATAATAATCCAAGAGTTAACGCAATGGAACGCATAAGTTGGCCTGAGCGCCGTGCTAGTTTCTGGTTATCCTCATTGAAACAACTCGACGTGGGTTGGAGTCCCACTAGGTTCTAGTGTCCCACTTCAATGCCTTTTCCATTTTCACTGAATTGCTCAAAAATTTGTTGATGAATATAACTTTTATTAGTAAAGGAATTTAATACAAATATATTATTGAATTCCCCCCACCTCTCTCTCTCTTTCTCTCTCTCTGTCTCTCCCTATATATATATATATATATATAAGATAGACCAACGCACGGAACTAAAATGAGGTTAATGAGGAATGAGGGGTGTGTGTGTGTGTGTGTGTGTGTATACAGGGTGGCCCAGAAGTCTCAATCGGTTATAATTAAGGCGAAAATACCAAAAAATCAAACAAAGTAAAAAGTTTATAATAAGTTTAGAAATATTTATTGATTATTTAATTTTTTTTTATTTGTTTTAAATGTAAGCTTATTTTAAAATCCGCTAGATGAATTTTAGCTTTAATTATAACCGATTGGGACTTATGGGCCCATATATAATATAATATAATTAATATAATACAATATAATAAATAATATATAATATAACATAATTAATATAATATAATATAATAAATAATATATAATACAATATAATTAATATAATATAATATAATAAATAATATATAATATAATATAATAAATAATATATAATATAATGTAATTAATATAATATGATATAATACATAATATATAATATAAGGATCACTTGAAGATCAGTGCCCCCAGCCTTCTTTAGTTAGCTTTATAGGGCAAACTAACGAAAATATCACGACCTAACCTAACCAATCGTCAAGGGCGTACAGTTGACCTAACGACTGGTTAGGTTAGGTCGTGATATTTTCGTTAGTTAGCCTTATAAGGCTAACTAGAGAAGGCTGGGAGCCCTGATCTTCAGGTGATCCTAATATAATTCATATATAATATGAATTTTGGATGTTGCTACTTTCTTACACCCTCTAATTGCCGTAGTTATACCAAAGAAACTTATATAGCTCTCGTTTAATTTGCCCCTATTACTAAATCGATACACGGAAATTAATGTAGTGTATATAAAATGGGATTTCTTGGGTTATAGAATTAGGCCTTCATTAAGAGAGTAATAATAAATATTAGATCGAGAATCGTATTCGTGTTGAAGGAGAACTTTTACATTCTTTCACGCTTACATTCTTTTACATTCTTGCTCTTGTGAACTCTCAAACTGCGTATGCCTCTCCCCTTTAAGGAGAGCACGCAGCAGCAGTACCACCGTTAATCGGTATTTTCACTCTTTCATCTACTCAACCGATCAACTTTGGAACAATCTTCCTCAATCCATCTTTCCTCCTGTCTATGATCTTTCAAACGCGGAGTGTCTAGGCATCTCGAAAACCCTGTACCTTGATTTTGGCTCTTTTCTTCGTCTATGGGAGGTGCGCTTTTGGGGACATTTGCCCTTGGCCCCTCCTTCCTGCATAAAAAAAACTATTTAATCCAACTATTAGTTTTTGCAACAAATTCTCATTATTGAATTGAATTGAATTGAATTGAATTGAATTGAATAACCTTTATTATTAATAAAATAAATACAGTACTTTTACATTTACAATGACATAAATAATCGTGAAGCTGAATTATTTATTTTGACATTACTGAACATTACTAACATTACTGAATGTACGAAGGACTACTTCATTCAAATAAACTAATCATTGATCATTGGCTTGTTAACCATACGTCGATAATTCTCGCGCTCTCATTCCATTTCCAATATACGAGTAATTACGCTCGGCGTTACTTTTTTTTTTTTTTTAGTGTGTTTGGACCAAATTAAAGACCAAATTTTCTCTAAATTTTTTTTTCCCAAATGACGTACACCAACGATCAACCTCGTTCCATTATATCATTATAATTTCAGGCGAAATTCAGTTATTTTTGTCTTATAAAATGCGCACAAAAACTGATATGAACTTAAAACAAAACTTTATCATTCGACAAAAAGAACGCATTAAAGAACAGATGCATTTACACGAACTAAAGCATTCATTTCACGTAATGGACCAAATGTTTACAGAAACTCTGACTGTATACACAATATATTATATACTGCGTGCGAGTTTAGTGCGGCTGAAGTTTCGGATCACAATATAACTAACTCATGGCTCAAACACTTTAAAAGTGTATTTAAAATGTATGCAAAAAAGGTAACTTTTCTCTCTGTTTAAACGGCGTAAGGCGAAACTATTTAACACTCTCCTCGTCAGGCTGAACGAATCCATTAGGCCTGTCGACGCACAAGAGACCCCTCTCTCTCTCTCTCTCTCTCTCTCTCTCTCTCTCTCTTTAATATAGACTTACGTTAGGTTAAGAGGATAATCTGCGTCTTTTACCTTTTTCATTTTCTCATGGGAATTCAGGAAGGAAAATCGTTCTCATTTCCACTTGCGGAAAATGCGTTTAGAACACTCCAAAATCTTTGCTTTTGAAACTGTTGTGACAGCGTGCGTTGGTTTAGGTTGAGGTCGAAATGGGGATTTAGAGGAGGAAGAGGTTAAAATGTGAAATAGTAAAAAATACAAAAGGTAAAATCTGGAGTAGAGGAACGTATGAAGGTGTTAAAAATGTAAAACCCAGTTGGAGAAGGTTTTGTATATATATATACCTTTCCTTTCAACCTTTCAAAGGTTCCGTGCGATGATTCTTCATTTCACGAGGGTCAAGCTTGTCGCCCCCTACATATATATATATATATATATATATATATATATATATATATATATATATATTATATTAATATATATATATATATATATATATATATATATTTATTTATTTGTGAGCCGTCAAATTGTTCTTAAAAAGTGAAGCATAACGGACAGGCGATAGGGTGAGAAAAAATTAAAGCCTGGAAAGGCAAAGAAAAGACGTGAAAAAGATTTTTTAAAGTATTTGAAAAGACTATAAAGGAGACTCGTATGTAATTGCATTGGTTGACATGTGGAAGAAATTTTTTACGTAGTAACTGGATCATTGATGCACAGTTGAAACAGAACTTCCAGTAATATTAAAAAAACAAACTAAAAGGTTCTTTTTAACAATATAACGATGTGTGTGTGTGTGTGTGTGTGTGTGTGTGTGTGTGTATATATATATATATATATATATATATATATACATGTAGCGGATCGACAAGAAATAGACCAACAAATAGACAGATCATTTACTTCCACGCTATCATCAAAGAACTTGGAAAAAACACGTGGGCAAGAGTCAAACAATGGAGCGTCTATTTCTTCCCAATGGGAGCGAACGAAAACCGTTAACAACTAAAAGACGCGTGGACAAAGCGTCTTAAGATTTGGTACAGTTCTACGTCACAGGACCAGCGTATAAAAGAGAGCACCCACGCTCATTCTTCCTCACTCTCACTCACCCGTACGCTCACCATCGAACGTCCACCAACCGCTTTCCGGCCCCCCCTGGCCGGGGGCCACGGCCGCTACTTTCTTCAGGACCTACAATTTGTCTTCACGTAAGATCTACAGACCACCTGCAGAAGCAATCCTTCGAGGCCCAACCGGAATCATTTCGGGCCTGCGGTTTGCCGGGTCGGCCTTCAAGTTTCTCCACGTTCCTCGAGATATCTTCCGCACCACAGGGCTACGCCTGCAATATCACAAGGCCAGCCTGCACCTCGAGAAGTAACATCACCTCAGGCCTCCACGAAGCCTACATCCATCATCTCAAAAGGCTTAACGGACAACGACAACTAGAATCTGCGTAATAGATCTTTCTCCAACCCACCTTCAAGCGTTACATCGTCCGGCTAAGATAAGCACCTCCTATTCTAAGTACTCTTGTGAAGCCTACATTAGCCTACCGCCGAACGGTAGGCTATACTCCCAAAGTGTGTATTTACGCGTTCCAACTGACTCTCGTGAAAGAACGCAGTAGGCCTGTCATCCAATTCAAGTGTCATTTTATACCGTTATTCCGCGTATCATCCGTCATTATGTTCAATTCATATATTTATGTGTTAACTAAATATTCTCTTGACGTAATCGTTTAACATCACATAATGTTCTTATATATAAATGATATTTGTGCAAGCATTTCAATCCATTATTATTAGGCCACATCAATTATTCTATGTGCATCCATGCAATCATTTAGCCTACTTAATCAGTGTCAAGTATTCCATTCAATGTACCAAACGCACGTGCATTCTTTATATCAGTTACTAGGCCCATTCAATGTTACATGTCGCATGCCATTTACATACCATCGATGAGTATTACATTATTACGTGTCAATTAAGCTATTAACATTTCATCTTATTAGCTAAGCCTATGCCATAAGCATAACGTAAAACTACCAATTAATTACTGTCAATTCTTTGTTATATCACAGTGAATAAAATAACGGATTTATTTTTATAATAAACTACAAAACCCATAAGGTGTCTTTTATAACCTTAACATTAATTTGCTTGATTGAAAATCAAGCTGGTGACCCTCGCTGCCATTTCGATCACTTCCAATAGTATGGTGGACCTAATAAAAAAAAACCATTCATTCCAATCGGTGATACTGTATAACAATATAAATTATTAACCCAGCCTTTCATTAATAAACAATCAGTCATTGCCTCAATCAATCATTGCATACAATTAAATCATTATCACCTTAATCGGTCAAAACTAGGTCCACTATATATATAATATATATATATATATATATATATATATATATATATATATATATATATATGTGTGTATATATATACCTTATGAACCTTATGTTGTTTCGTGCGTTGGTCTCTCTTCACACGGAGGTCAAGCTGGTGGCCCCGCCTCTAGGTCTGGCCTGGCGGAGGAGCGAGTTGCTTTCTTGCGCTCTCCACCGTACATAGCCAGGCACGCCCGGCTCATCTGGTACTGTCCTGAGCCAGGCATCCAGTCTTTTCTTGAAGACTTCAACTTTGACCCCCGTTACGTTTCTGAGATCCTTAGGAAGCTGGTTGAAAAGTATTGGCCCCCTGACAACCAAGCTATTTTCCTTGAGGGTTGAGGAGGTCCCTTGTCGGGCCTTTAATTTGGGAACACTACACATTCTGCCTTTCCTATTCTTCAGTGTTGTTTGAATGGTAGTTGGGTTTAGTTTTAGGTTTGGTACCAGTTTTTCGATCATTTTCCATATGTAGATTATGATGTACCTCTCTCTTCTTCTTTCCAGTGAGTACAGATTTAGTTTATGTAGTCTTTCCCAGTAGTTGAGTTCTTTGCAGCCATCAATCTTGGCTGTGAAATGCCTTTGCGTTTCTTCTAGTTTATTAGTTTCTTCCTTTTATATGGGGACGTCAAAACTGAGCAGTATTCAAGTTTTGGTATAATCAGTGTTTTTAGCAGGGGAATCATTACTGTCCTGTCCCTTCTCTTGAACGTTCTTATATATATATATATATATATATATATATATATATATATATATATATATATATATATATATATATATATATATATAATTATATATATCCTGATTCGGTTCATTTAACAGATGTTCGGTAAGAATTTCTTTTATTAATAGAAAAATCTAAACTTTTGAGAGTAAAATATTTTAACTTCCAAATTTCATTAATTTAAAATTTTTATGCTGCCTAAAATGTGTGAAATGTATTGATTGTGGTGCCAACTCTTAAACGTTATCCATTTATAATAAATCTTTCGCAGTATATACAATTGCTTTCAATAAATTTATATTAAAACAAAAGTTATACCCCAGAGCATGCCCCATAAATCATTTCAACCTATCTGTTACGGGGTAACTCCCGTTCATTGTTGTTTTTTTTTAGCATTTTCCATAACAATGGAAGAGCTAACGATAAAATCGGTGAATATTATCGGCTGTTTACATTTATCAATGCTGCGATCTTAATTTCTCAAAAAAAGATAAAAAAAAAAGCTTGTAAATTTAAAAAAAAAAAATTTTCGTCCGAAAACGAATTTATATTCTTTGATCTTCGATTTATGATGAAATAAAATTTATTTATGGTCACACAAATGCGTGTAAATTATTTTGTAATGAATAAATGTTGCATTTTACTTCACTCATTCTGATTTATGAAAGCCAAAATTGGGAAAGATATGAAGTTAACGTTGCACTTTTATTAATCGTTAAGTAATTTTAGGCTTTTGCGGTAAATACTTGTATAATTTAACTGTAAAGTAATTTTATTTCTGTGATTTGTTCAACGATAAATTCTCTCTCTCCTCTCTCTCTTAGACTACGTCTTGGCCACTGTCGTAACACCGCTTCCCGTCGATCATTCAAGTTAAACGTCATTGGGTATGGGTAGTAGTTGGATGGAAGATCGTCTTACGCGTCCAGATTACCCTATGTAGCGACCGTGGTTCGGATCTCACGTAAAGCTGTAGGTCCCCTCCATCGTATGACCTTGGATGTTGCGAATGGGGTTAGTTTTATTTACGTGTTTCTAACAGATGGAAATTCTCGGGAATCAAAACTTCCGAGTAACTATATTAAATTATTTTTGAAAGCCACTTCTCTCTCTCTCTCTCTCTCTCTCTCCCCCGTGGGGAGGGGGGTGGGGTACTAATATACGTCAGAGACACGTTGAGTCCGGTTGACTGCCAGTTCCGGTCGGAACGGGAGCTGCTTGGCGTCGATCTGAACCTGGGAGGGACGAGCTATAGGTTAATCTTGGTGTACAGACCTCCGCATCTCCTCCTCGAGGAGGATACAGCCCTGTACACCGAACTCAGTAGCCTGCTAGGGGATAGGGTGTGTGTAGTTTTAGGAGACTTCAACTGTCGCGGCATAAAGTGGGAAAACAGGACTGCCGATGCTGAAGGGAGGAGGCTAGTTGACTTTGCTGATGAGAACTTCCTCACTCAGTGGGTCAACGAGCCTACACGAGGCGAAAGCGTTCTAGACTTAGTATTCACGACCGAAGACAACCTCGTCACTGGCCTCACCGTTGACGAATCGTTGGGCGGGAGTGATCACGGTCTTATTAGGTTCCGTGTGTGCGTCCCTCGGGTGAAGCGTAGTAACTCGAGAGGCAGTAAGCTCGATCTCCGGCGGGCGAACTTTGTTAGCCTCAGGGATAGCGTAGGAGAGATGGGGTTAGAGGTTGGCGGCGATGTTGAGGGAGTGTGGAGTGCATTCCGGGACGAGTTTATGGTGCTGCAGTCTGCTGCCATACCCTCAAAACCGGTCACCCCTGCTTCAACGCAGCCTAAGTGGTTCAATCGTGACATCGCTTCGGCTATCCGAAATAGGAAAGTAGCGTATAGGAGGGCGAAGGCCAATCGTTCCCACGAGAACACTGAAGCGTATGTCCGCCTGTGTAGGGAAGTGAAGGCGAAGGTTAGGCTAGCGAAACGTAACGAAGAACTACGGGTGGCAAGCCTCTGCAAGGGGAACCCTAAGGAGTTCTTCAGTTATGTTAATAGTAGAAAGCCCATTAGAAGCATGATAGGTCCGTTAAAGGACGGAAGCGGCGTTCTGCGGACCTCCGATGCGGACATCGCTAATGTGCTTAATGAGTACTTTGCGGGAGTGTTCACTAGGGAGGATACCCGCGTCATCCCCGAGCCAGGCGTGAGGCACGAAGGTGCTGGCCTGGATAGTGTTAGATGTACCGCGACAGTCGTTGCCGATAGAATAGACAAACTGAGCGCGTTTAAGGCTCCTAGGCCAGACCAGTTTCTCCCCAGAGTGTTGCGAGAAGTGCGCGACCAGGTGGCTCCCCACCTGGCTACAGTCTTCAACAAGTCGTTGGAGATGGGCCAGGTGCCTGGTGACTGGAGGGAAGCCAATGTGACCCCTATCTTTAAGAAAGGGGATCACGAAAGTCCAGGGAACTATCGTCCCATTAATCTCACTTCAATTGTAGGTAAATTATTAGAAGGGATAATAGCTGATAGGATCGTTGCACATTTGGATTCCTACAAGCTGCTTGGGGACTCCCAACATGGGTTTAGACGGCATAGGTCGTGTCTCACCAACTTGCTCGGGTTTTTCCACGTCATGTTGAGTGAGTACGATAAGAGTAGGGCGATTGATATACTTTATCTCGACTTTCAGAAAGCCTTTGATAAGGTACCTCACCGCCGGCTAATGGCGAAAGTGCGCGCGCTGGGTATCGGTGGGGAAATAGGTAGGTGGATTGAAAACTGGCTGAGGAATAGGCGGCAGAGGGTGGTAATTAAAGGGGCTAGTTCGGGTTGGGCCTCGGTCACTAGTGGGGTTCCTCAGGGTTCCGTTTTGGGGCCACTGTTTTTTATCATTTACATAAATGATATCGACGGTGGCATCGTCAGTCGGATCGCCAAATTCGCTGATGACACCAAGCTTGGGGCCAATGTTGGGACGCCCGAAGCGATCGAGGAACTGCGTGCGGACCTAGGTAGAATAGGAGAGTGGTCCGAAAAATGGCAAATGCTGTTTAACTTGGGTAAATACAAAGTGATGCACATTTGGCTACGCCAATCCCAAGTCGGACTACTCGATGTTGGGTAGTAATATCGAGGTGACTGATTTAGAAAAGGACTTGGGTGTGCTAATTAGCAGCGACCTTAAGTTTACGAAACAGTGTGTAGAGGTGGAAAAGAAAGCCCAGAAACTATTGGGTTATATCAGGAGGCAATTTCAGTTTCGGAACAAGATGATTGTGCTCTCACTGTACAATTCCCTTGTTCGGCCGCACCTGGAGTATGCTGTGCAGTTCTGGTCGCCCACCCTCAGGAAAGATATTGAGAGGCTGGAGCGAGTGCAGGCGAGGGCCACAAAGTTAATCCCTTCCGTTAGGCATATGGGCTACCATCGACGGTTACGCGCCCTGAACTTGTTTTCGCTTGAAACTCGGAGGCTGCGCGGTCAACTGATCGAGGTTTTCAAGCTCTTACGCGGGTTGAACGATGTCGATTTTAGAAGTATGTTTAGTTTAAATGATAACCTAACTCGCAACAATGGTTGGAAGTTGGATTTGAAACGGTTTAGGACTAGTGTGTATGGGAATTACTTTACGTATAAGATCTGTGACACATGGAACAGGTTACCTTCGGAAGTTGTGAACAGTTCCTCTGTGGATCAGTTCAAGAAAAGGTTAGACCAAATTTTGCACACTATTTGAGTGTGTACAAAATTTTCCGTGGCACCCGTTGCCATTGGTACCTCCTCGGTATGGGCCGCAAGGCCTTTTGAGGTACTTCTTTTCCTTGTAACTCCTTGTAACTCTCTCTCTTTCTCCCTCTTTTTTTCTTTCATTTGTTCCTTCCTTTTTTCTCATTATTAAAAGGGTGTTTCTTGAGGGAGAGTTAGTTATAATAGAGTAGAAATAGTAATGTTACCTTTGTTAATAAACATAATAGGAGGCGCTGGTCGGGTCTGGTTTCAGATCACTGGGAGTTCGGATGATGGGAATCTTGATGAGATCTTTTGGGAGTCAAAACCTCCGAATAGTTATATTGTTCTTCGGGGAAGCTACTTAGTTAGAGTGGAAATTTAGTTTTAAATATTGTATGTAAAAATTTCGCGAGAAGAAACATTATGCGTCTTATGCATTATTATTATTATTATTATTATTATTATTATTATTATTATTCCACATTATGCGTGGGGAATTCTTAAACTGTGGGTACTGGCCAGCTGGAGGTGCTCTCTGAGTCAATGCACCTTTATCTAGGTAATTCTTACGCGAAGGAATGGCAATGAAAGTGGTAAATGGTGACAATGAAAATGATAAATTTATGGCAATGAAAATAGTAAATTTTTGAAAGCGGGTCTCTCGATACGCTGGATTTGACAAGTTATGGAGAAATGATGCAACGACAAAATGATGACTTTTTGTACATAATAAATAAATAAAAAGATTACTTTAAAAAAATGTATGGTTTAGATTAGATTAAGTAGTTTAGTATTCATGCTTTATTTAGTATTTATCCTTTATTTTACGTGGTCTTCTAATGAATAACTGAGTACACGAGATAATTGTACGCATGGTATAAATGAACTCTGAAGCTATTCTCTTTATTATACTTTTCCTACTTTCCTATATATCTTCTTTCACCACTATTTTCTGTCACCAGTGGCTGGCGAAGCGAAGGAGGGAAAAAGCCTTGTGTGTTCTATACTTTAATATTACTACTATTTCTGTGTGAAAACTTTACTATTCTTTATTTTCATTTTCTATTTCGAACATTTCTACTTCCTTCTTCCCAGAATGGATCTTAGGGTCTTTGTTAGCCCGTAATTCTGTAACCCCATCATTACATCTCTCTCTCTCTCTCTCTCTCTCTCTCTCTCTCTCTCTCTCTCTCTCTAAAAGAAAACTAATACAGCAAGACTTTAGTTTTATTGTAAATTTACAGTCTAAAAAGCAGAAGATTAATGATTTTGAAGCTTTTTATTTGAAGTCTTATCACCGCTTTTGAATTATAAGAGACGAGTTTGTTTGAAATGGCTCTCTCGTCTGAAGGACTGTGGATTGACATTACAAAGAAACGTTTTAGCTTGAGATATTCGATCGAGAGTCCTGTATAAATTCATATTCTTTCTTTAAGTATTCATATATTTTGGTAAATTAAATGATATTGACCTCCTTAGAGGTGGTTTTGTTTATTAAATTAATAAAGGATCTTATTTCTCTGCATTAGAGAAAACATTGCGGAGAGGGAAACTTAATAATCAGTCGGGAAGACCAGAAATTTGTACAATGCCAAGACCAGAAGAATGCGGCCGTTAACTCCTGGATTATTATTATTATGCACCATCGAGAGTCGAACCCCGGACCTTAGTGTCTTCACTTGGCTTGTGAGGAAACTGTGTTACCCATTTAGCTACGGATGCTGGCATAAAAAAAGGACCATGTAGAGCCGTTATGACGAATTGAGTATTAGTTAACTCGTGCTGTATTTTTTATTCATTATTAAATGGTTCATTACGATGACTGTCGTTAATACAACAATCATTTCAAAACCTCTGTAAATGAAGGTATAAAAGGAATAACTTTGTTGGTAGCATAGTCCAAAACGAAACTATTTGAGGTGACACCGCATGCATGTGCACGATCATAATTCAGATATTAAGGTATTACCGTCGCCATACAACTGCTGACTCACACTCAGCTTATATTTCTCCCCGGAATCGCGCAAAATCTGTTTTCCATTCGACAAAAATGCCTTCATCAGACAAAGATGTGAAAACGTAACCAATTCTAATCCTTCACACTCTTTTTGGCATTAAGCCAAAAACCTCTCGAACTACTTTACTTATTTCCCTCCTATTTTCCATTCTAACGGCTCAGTTGCGTCTCTTCTCCTGATAAAGTTCAACTCTTCGTTCAAACCTTCGCCTCCAACTCAACTCTGGACGTTTCCGGTGCTGTTCCCCATCTCCTTCCTCTGACTTAATTATGTCAGAAATTAGAATCTCTTCCAAAGATATTCATTCTTCCGTATCTGGGCTCAACTCAAAGAAGGCGTACAGTCCTGATTGTGTTCCTCCTGTTGTTCCCAAGAACTGCGCTTCTGTGTTGACACCCTACCCAGGCAAAATCTTTCGTCTTTGTCTTTCATCTGGTACTTTTCCTTCCTACTTCAGGTCCGTTTTCATTTAGCCTGCTTCAAAAAAGGGTGACCGCTTTCAACCCTCTAACTATCGTCCAATTGCTTTGATTTCTTGTCCTTTTAAACTTTTTGACTCTGTCCTTAATAGGAAGATTCTTAAACACCTCTCGACTCACAATCTTCTTTCAGATCGTCAATATGGGTTCCGCAAGGGACGCTCTACTAGCAATCTTGAATATCTCTCTGACTCTTGGTCATCCTCCTTTCGGGATTTTGGCGAAACCTTTGCTATTGCGTTAAACATATCTAAAGCTTTTCACAGAGTCTGGCGCAAATCATTAATTTTCAAACTACCCTCCTTCGTCGTCTATCCTTCTGTCTGTGCCTTTATCTCTGATTTCCTTTCTGGTCAATCTATAGCTGCAGTTGTAGATGGTCACTGTTCCTCGGGGCTCTGTCCTGTCACCTACTCTCTTCCTTTTATTTATTAATGATCTACTATGTCGCATTTCCTGCCCAATCCATTCCTATGCCAATGATTCCTCCCTTCATTTCTCTACCCGCTTCACAAAGCGTCCCTCTCAACAGTCACGTCATGCTATGGCTATGGCGCACCTGAGCTCTGGTATCTTTCTGCTATCTCTGGTTGAGGCAGAGAAAGCCTTTTTTATGCATGAAGGAGGGGTCAAGGGCGAATGCCCGTAAACCCCCCTCCCCCATGGAAAAAGAAGCGCGCCAAAATCAAGGTCTAGGGTTTTCGAGATGCCTGGGCACTATGCGTTTGAAAGATTGGAGGTCACAGACAGAGGGAAAGATGGAATGAGGAAGATTTTTCTAGAGTGAGTTCACCAGTAAAGATGAAACGTGGTTTTAAATGCTTCAAAAACTCATTTTCTTTATCCGTCTACTCGTATCACTCTTCCATATGACCATTGACCATCCCCTTATCTTCAACAATACACAATTCAATCCTTCTTCTTCTCTTAACATTCTTGACGTTTCCTTTTCTAGTAACTTTTCCTCGAAAACTCACATATACTGTCTTTCTAACACAGCTTCTAAGAGGTTAGGTGTGCTGTACAGGCTACAGTTTCTTCATCCCAACACAGATGTTGTCTCTGTACAGGGGTCTTGTCCGCCCCTGTATGGAGTATGCTTCTCATGTGTGGGGTGGCTCAACCCACACAGCTCTACTTGACCAGGTGGAATCAAAAGCTTTTCGTCTCATCAGTTCTCCGCCTCTTACTGACTGTTTTCAATCCCTCTCTCTTGCCGCAATGTTGCCTCAGTCTCTCTTTACTACCGCTATTATAACGGACACTGCCCTTCTGAACTCTAACTGCATGCCTCCTCCTTTAAGGAGAACACGCGGTGCCAGACTTTCCACACATTTTCATTCCTTTTCCGTCCAACTCTCTAACGCGAGGGTTAATCGGTATTCTTAACCTACCCAACCCGTCAGCTCTGGAACAATCTTCCTCAATCCATCTTTCCCTGTGTCTACGACCTCCAACCTTTCAAACGTAGGCATCTCGAAAACTTCGGACTTTTATTCTAGTTCTCTTCTTCTTCTGTAGGGGGAGATGCGTTTTGGCGGACATTCGCCCTTGGCCCCTCCTACCTGCATACAAAAAAAACTACATAACAGTGGCTGTATATTTTAATTAATGCGCAGGTATAGTAAATGAAAATGTCATTCGAGATTAAGTTATCTTTCCCGCGGTTACGCCACCGCCCCCCCAAAAATAAATAAATAAAATATCTTAGACCTCGCTCTACACTTTAGAAATAATAATAATAGTAATAAGAATAAATCGTGCTGAAAAATAGCAGCAAGTCATGTTGTTCGGGTTTCAGCGTATATCATCTACAATTTGTACATTGTGCATACCTCAGCTCCATTAACTGTATACAGGGTGTCCCATAAGTCCGGCATCATAAGAGAAATTCATATTTTTCTCTTTCTACAGGCCATAATGTCTGTGACCAAGGAAGAACTAATCCAGATAATTCTACTCATAGGAAATCGGAGTCAAAGAGAGGCCGCCGCTGAATTTAACAGACTGCATCCAGACCGCGAGCCAATAACACAGAGTTGTGTTAGCAGACTTGTTGCAAAGTTTAAGGAAACAGGATCCATAGAAGATAAACCACGCAGTGGACCTTCAAGGAGGTTCACTGACGATGATACAGCGACTGCTATCCTGGCTCATTTTAGCAGAAGTCCCAATAAGTCTCTTCGGCGATTGTCCGCCGAGACAGGAGTGTCGTAAAGTAGCATCCATCGCATTCTTCAGGCTCACAAATGGCATCCATATAAACTTCAGATCCTACAGAAATCAAGCGAAGATGATCCCGACCGGCGGATGGAATTTTGTGAATGGGCTACGGAACAATATGCTCGGATGCCAATTTCCAGTCCACCATTCTGTTCAGTGACGAGGCTGTTTTTTATGGAAATGGTGAGGTAAATCGACAAAACACCCGCTACTGGTCTCAAAACAACCCTCACTGGTATACCTCTTCAAAGGAACAAGGTGCATCTCGGGTGATGGTATGGTAGGGCGGGTCATACTATGCATTTTTTTTAAATCAATGGAGAGGGGTGTTCAAATGACATATTTTGGTGTATAGAACACAATTCTGAAGAAAATATTTAATTCTGATAACCCTAACCTACATCATTTTGCAGTTGATTATTATTAAATTGTTGATTATTTTACTATTGTAGTTACCCCAGAATATGTCTTCTCACGTTTTCTATCATGGCTGCTCACGTTATCTCTCATAGAGCATTGTTCTAACTAATTCATATAAACACATATAATGTAATTCATATAATAATAATAATATTTAAATACTCAAATAAAAAGGTGTGCCATTCCACTTAATTGTAATTATCATACAGTTTGGTATATGAAATATTTTGACGGTTTTCTGGCGCGCATAAGGCCATTTTCTGAAAGAGAAAGAGAAGGTTGGAAGTAAGGGACCCCACCAAATAGGGGGTCCTGATCTACCAGAGCACAAGAGACAGGTGAGGACATTGAAAAGGCAGTGGATGGAAAGGAAGGCAGAGAAAAGGAGAAGGAGCAAGGAGGAAAGTGCTGCAGTAGCAGAGAAGGCAGCCAGGAAGGATGTTAAGAGATTTTTGGCAGATGGTGATGAGGATCTGGAATTGGAGAGAAGTGGTGATGAAGATGAGTTTGTTCCTGAAGTTGAGCTCTTCCCTCAAACTGACCCTGAGCCAGCAGCTTCGGAAAAGGTACAGAAAAACTATGATGAGATTCAAAACATTGCCCTTGCTAGTGTAAGGTATGGCATAGGGCTGAGGCCAACTGCAACGATAGCAACAGCAGCTCTGATTGACGCAGGAATCATCACAGAAGACAATACAAGTAAAGTGATTGATAAGAGCAAGGTCAAGAGAGCACAGGAGAAGTTGATGAGAGAGCTGGGGGAACAGTTCGAGAAGAAGTGCAGGGAGGAGGGGGGGGATCTCTTGCATCCTCTTTGATGGGCGGATTGACCTGACCAATGTGATGATGGAAGCTGAGGGCAGTGACCAATCTTTTCCCGCAAAGATCAAGGAAGAACACTATAGTGTTGTTAGTGAGCCTGGCAGCTACTATCTGTTCCACTTTACCCCAGAGAAAGCAACTAAAGAGGAGTCACATGCGGAGAAGATTGCTAAGGTCCTGTTTGCCTGGCTGAAAGAGAGGGGTTATGATAAGACCTTGTTGGCCATTGGAGGAGACTCAACAAATGTCAACACTGGTGTGAAAGCTGGAGTAATGCCGAAGCTGGAGCTGCACCTGGGGAGAAAGCTGGTCTGGTTGGTGTGCAACCTGCACACTGTTGAACTTCCCCTGCGCCATCTCATTGTTGACCTTGATGGCCCTACTCTGTCAGACAAAAAATTATCCGTAGGAAAGCTCCTTGATTCTGCTACAGACTTTGATATCAATCCAAACTTCACCCGAATCTCTGTTGGCCCTCCACTGATCAAGCTTCCTGACAAGGTCATTCAAGATCTCTCAACTGATCAATACTATGGCTATAAAATTGTCTGTGCTGTCAGGGATGGAGTACTTCCTGCAGGGCTGGCTCTGTTAGAGATAGGACCAGTAAACCACAGCCGCTGGCTCACCACAGCGAACAGACTTCTCAGGCTCTGGGTGTCAAAGCACGGACTTAAAGGAAAGAACCTGAAGATTCTGCAATTCATTGTGGAATTCATCATTGGAGTGTATTACCCATGTTGGTTCAACGTGAAGGTCAAGCACTCCTGGATCGAAGGGCCTAGGCACATCCTCTTTCAGCTGGACTGCCTCAAGTCCCAGAGAAAGGAGGTGCTGGATATTGTGATGCCAACTGTGAGAAGATCTGCTTGGTATGCCCAGAGTGAAGTCATCCTCCAAACACTACTCTGCTCTGAGGATCAGAAGGAGAGGATTGAAGGGGTGGAGAGAATCCTGGCCATCAGGGGAAAGGGGGACCCGGACACTCAGCTGGGGGACTCCTCTGTTAGGAGCAGAAGGACACCTGGCATCAATTGTGATGCTTCCAGCATCGGTGACTTGATCAGCTGGTCAGAAGGTGTGTCAGAGCCACCTCTCACCTGCTCTCTAAGCACCTCAGAGGTGCGCAACTGGCCTTGCCACACACAAAGCATCGAGAGGGTTGTTAAAATGGTGACTGAGGCTTCTGCTAAGTACTTCTCACAGGAAAAGAGGGATGGAGGGATCAGGGCTCAGGAGACCAGCAGGAAGCTGATGTCCAAGTCTGAGTCAAAGCAGGATTTGTGCAACCTGGCAAAGTTCAAGATGTCAGGAGAATGATCTTTGTAATTATATCCAGTGATATACATGCAGTTCACCTATTAATAAATATATGTAAAGTTGATTTGGCCTTGTCAATATAAATGATTTACCTTATATCTTTCAATATATTATAAAGGGGTTCAAAAGGGTAAAATTGGCAATTTAGAAATACAAAATGATGTACGTTAGAGTTATCCTATCCAAAAAAGAAGCTCATATTTGAATTCCCCATGTAAAAACACATAATTTAGACACCCATGATGGTAGGATTTCCTTCAGATTCATGTTGTCACCTGAGTACGACCCGCCCTAATGGTATGGTGTGGCATTTGGAAGGATCGCATCATAGGCCCCCTCTTTTTCGATGAACATGTCACTGGAGGCACCTACCTACGTATGCTCAAGGAAGAAGCATTTCCCAGTGTCTTGAACGAAGAAGGAAATTTCCCAACATAGTTCCAGCAAGACGGCGCTCCTGCACATTGCAGCACCCAAGTAAGGGAATACCTGTACCAACAATTTCCTGGTCATTGGATAGGACGTCGAGGGCCTGTGGAATGGCCAGCTAGAAGCCCGGATCTCACGCCACTAGATTTTTATCTCTGGGGGGCCACTTGAAAACGCTGGTATACGCAGAGAAAATTAAGAGTGTTCAACATTTGCGGCAGCACATTATTGGGGCATGCAACACCATTACCCCTGACATCATTCACCGTGTGCTTGCTGACTGGGTATCACGTCTGAATTTGTGTATTGAAAACAATGGTGGACATATTGAGCACGTTCTGTAAATAAAAGCTTTTGTTTTGCCTTTTTTTATTATTTTTCCTATGATGCCGGACTTATGGGACACCCTGTATAATAATTTTGTAAAAGTTGTACATATTATTGATGAAGGTGAAACGAACGCATGGCACTCAAATAAAGACCACTTTAAACCAATGAAACTTTAAGAACTGAAGTAATTTGATACTCCTTTTGTAATTTTTTTTGTTGGGGGGGATAGGGTTGCTGGGGCCAAAAAACTTTTAAATATCATTCAAGTTTAATTCATTTATATAGGAATGAAGTTTTAGTTTTCTTCGGCAAAATGTATTTCGAGTTAGAAATTTCGGGAAAAAAATGTATACAGTGTTGGAAGTAACGGCGTTACTTTTTTTAGTAGCTCTAGCGGTAACGCCGTTACTTTCGAGCTGTAACGAAAATGGTAACGGCACTACTTTTTGGAGCTATTTCAATTGTTACTCGTTACTTTCAAACTGATCATTTGACTTGTATAATTTATTAGCTGTTAATTAGCTGTTAGCTCTTCCATACGAGGAGGACTATCAGATGCCAATTTTGAAAAATTTGTGTTCTTGAAATCGAACAACACACTCCTCAAAAAATCTGCAAGATTAGTTTTTTTTTTTTGGACAGGGCATTTTTTTATTTCAGTTTATGTTTTTATTTGTTTGTCATATAGAGTATAATTTGGTATTATTAAGGCTTTTTTACCCTTTAGTCTTTTCTTAAAAGTAACGGTAGCGGTAACGGTAACGCGTTACTTTTTCATAAAAGTAAGTGAAGCGGTAACGACGTTACTTTTTTATCAATGTAACGGTAGCGGTAACGCCGTTACTTATAGAAAGTAACGTGCCCAACTCTGTGTATGTATATATATATATATATACACACACACTGTATGTTTGTAGGTATTTATTTACGTTCAATAATCAGTTATAGAATCTTCAAAAATAAACTCAGCTGAATCCGTCATTGCAATAAACAGTCCATGTAATGTTTTAGGTTGATCTGGTGATACGTACATCATTAATTCAGGAACCCCCCCAAATTTCGTGTTCTGGATTCCTGCCTTGGCGTAAACAACGTTTTGATCTCGACTTTACACTACTCCATTTGTAAATAGAAGACATTTTACAGGATTAGTAAATGTAAATAAATAGTATATTTTTCACATTATCTTTCAGTTCTTAAAATTTTGATGCTCATTTGTTTATCTTAAATTTAAATTTTCAACGTTAGGATTACAAGGGACTATTTTTTGTTTGTAAATAAAATGAGTGAATGGCCTATTATAAGGTAGCGCCACATTCCTTTTTTAATTCATTCTCAATGAAAACTGAAGATGAGGTGGAAAAGAGGCCCTCTTTTAGAGGAACGAGCTTATACACGGAATTTAATAAACTATACTATACAATAAAAAAAATAATCACTAAGAGAATCAGAAACTGGCACAGAGTTCAGGCCAGACGAACAAGGTCCATTAATTTAATTCGTGTATTATTACAGTATTAACCATTGCCATCGGCACTCGAACCCCCGACTTCAGTGTCTTCGTTTCTGGTATAAAGGAAATGGAAACCCATTAAGTTACCGGCGCTGGCATATACTGTACATGACCATCAATTTGGTATCAGGGAATCAGAAACCAGATTCTGGTATATGTTAAACACAGACCGTGCATGGAACAAGGAACTCTTCTGGGAAATTACATTCACTATAATTCGAATAAGTAATGATAAATGACAAATACTATAGTTTTTTTTCTTTTTCATGATGGAAAGCCCAAAGTGGGCACCGGGTTACTCGCAAAGAAGCCCCAAAATATAGCTTCCCTCACCAGCTATCTGCAAAGCAGATAGGATCCAACTTTGGGACAGCTGAGTAGTATGGGTGCAAAAGGTTAGAGTGCAAGAATGTTGCAATGTTGCAAGAGATAATGATCAATGTTGCAAAGGGATGTGTGGGCCTGTTGAAAAGGGGGGTATGCAATGAAGGGGGGTGGGGGTATGCAATGGAGGGGGTGGGGGTATGCAATGAAGGTGGGAGGGGGTATGCAATGAAGGAGGGAGAGGGGAGGGATCTTCGGGGGGAGAAGGGAGGATGACCTCCCCCCAAAGGGGTGCCTTAACCTAAGAGAGAAAGGATAGACGGAGGAGGGCTTTGGGGGAGAAGGTGGGGTATCCTTACTCCCCCAAAGGGAAACCTAACCCAAGTCTTAACCTGAAGAAGGAAGGAGAGAGATCTTCATTCAACCGCTGTCATCATCAAACTGCCAGCTCTGAAGCGAGGCGGGTCTTATATAGAGGAGGGTTGAGTTGTCAGATACCATTTTTATTTTAATTGTACAGGTATACATTATTAGGGTGAGTTGCTAGATACCACCATTTATTTTAATTCGTTACCAAAGCAAATGTACTTTCTCTTTTAAGAGTTAAACGAAAACCGATATTAACAATAAAAAATTCAATATGTTTATTAATTATTGTAAATAAATAGAATTCGCCTTCTACTGCACAAAAAATAATATAATACGGAACGTACAATCGTCAAAATAATAGTTCAGACGAACACACACACACACAATTGAACAACTTTCTCCTTACCTATATATATATATATATATATATATATATATATATATATATAAACGAACTTTCTCTTTTAAGAGAAATAATCACCAATATTGACAATAAAAAATTCAATATGTTTATTAATTATTGTAAATAAATAGAATTTGCCTTCTACTGCACAAAAAATAATATAATACGGAACGTACAATCATCAAAATAATAGTTCAGACGAAATACACACACACACACACACACCACACACACACCAAGCTCTTTCAAGTCAATCATATCCTTAGTTTGTTTGAATCTGTTTCCAATAAAATTGACAAATACGTCAATATAACATCTAAATATAAATATATTTACCAAAATACTAAAACTGATTTCTTCTATTAGTATTATATATATATATATATATATATATCAATCTGGAGAAGTTGCGCTAATGTTACACATCGACTTCAGTATTACAAAATCGTTTCGTTCAAATGTCTAACTATAAAAGTAGGGTTTGTAAAGAGTAGACCTACTCTCTCCTTCACCATCTCAATACCTCTCTAAAGAAACTTAACTCCTTTCATTTGAGAATAAAGTTATCACAGTAAGACTTCATTTCTACGTCCTGTCCTTTTAAGATAACATTAATAAGTTGGACTGAAAACTATAAGAACCACAGAATGTAGAGCTTTCAGATAACAGTTCGAAAGAGGAAGAACTATCAAACCTCAAATAAGTAATTGATTTTAATACATAACAAAAAGCATGTTTAAAGTTAACTAAGCATTATGTAAGCTTAAGTTTTAAACAGCCTTAATATCAGTTTTGAGGAAAACTTACGCCTATGTTTAACTATGAACAGAGAAGTGCGTAAAATCTTGAAATCGCAGTATTAAAATTAATACGATTTTTTTTTTGCAAGTTTAACCCTTAAACTCTACCCGGGGTGTTATTGTGCCCCAATACCCCCGGAATTCTTGGCAAACTTTTATAATGGGCTGTCTCACGCTTATTCTTTCTCCAAGAAATTAACAGTTTGTAAGATATTAATAAATTCACTCATTTGAATAATTATCTGTCCTAAGCTCCATCCCCTGTATGATCGGTCACGTGACTCCTGCTACTACCTGGGGATATCTCTACCCCTGCGTGCTCAGTTGAGCGGTGCAAGCCGTGGATTTCAGATGTGTATTTTCTTGCGTAGAAGAAAAATAGTGATGGCTACCTTTAATATTGCGTACTCGAGTTTTATGAAGTGATATTCGGTAAAGTGTCAAGATGTGATGGATACTGAAAGACTCCTATTCTACCATCCTTTGATGCTTTTAAGGCTACATTGAACCGTGCGAAGGAAGGATATTTTAGTAATACGTGTGGAATGTACTGCATTTCATTTCTCATGCATATGTCACGTAGTACAAGCGATGTATTGAATTATGTTGTAGGACTAAACTTTATAAAAGCTTACATATACCGTGAAGTAGAAGAAACAACACGTGCAGAAGAGAAGCAGCGGTTATCGTTAGTGAGTCTTATTGATGAGTGGTGCGACAAGTTAAATTATAATATATTGCTTCATACCGTACCCTGCGACTGAGAATGTAAATCTTGTCTCTCTAAAATAGTGCGCCGGAGTGTGAAGATGTTTAGTTTGTGGAAATGTTGAGTGATAAAACATTATATAAAAAGATTTTACTGGGCCCATTCTGGGAGTGGGGTATTCTGGGAGTGGGGGTATTCTGGGAGTGGGGGTATTCTGGGAGTGGGGGTATTCTGGGAGTGGGGGTGATAAAACATTAAAACCGTTATAATTTCTTGTGTCGGAAAAAAAACAACTCCCCAATATAATGGGGTACAAAGCCGCACACGTTTCATTAGATTATGGTGCGATTCACTCCTCCCATCGAACCGTCGCGTTGCATGTGCATCATAGTTATCTCAGAGCTTGAACCGAGTGGATGTGCGAATACGATGGAAATCCCTTTGAGAAGCATTCTCAACGCCTCGTACGACGTCTCCGTGACGAAGTCGTTGCGCATGCTCAGGCGTGAAACCGGCACCATTGATTATGTACTGGAAACGACTTGCAGACAATCAAGCGAACGGAATGATATTTATTTAAGTAATGAGGAGATGAATAGAGTCTTCGTGATAGTTGAGAAGTGGGCAGAGGACCGTTATAAAATACCTGCTGGGGTAGGTATAATAAGAGAGCAGATTAGTGATGCCTCCACATATACCATTGTTTGCACATTGAGTATAAATAATGAACAACCGTGCATTGATATACGAGAGATGTGGAAATGGGGAGCTGATGACGTTCTTGTCACTACGCGGAACCATTTCATCCTCGACAGAATGTTTGAAATTGCCAGATTCCGCAAGCTGAAGCCTATATTAGACGCGCGTGCTAGGGTTATGCTTTATTTTGATACGGTTCTCGAATACGCATACACCGCTCTGTTCGATGGGTTTACCGAGTGTAGGGCTGAACAAGGTGAGAACGGTCTAGAGGTGGAGAATTATTTAATAAGTTTAGACTCTTCGAAATATCATGAGCTTTGGTACAAAACACTTGATCGGTACAGGGCTGAGCTCACCTACACCGTTCACCCTGAAGAACTACTTCTTTATATAATGATCAGCTGTTGTAGCGAATTAACTTATTTCGACTATAGCTACACCTTGTGAAGAAGAATTCACGATTGAAAAGCTCGGGTCGGTAGAAATAAACCCTCGAATGGAAAGGCGTGTTTATAAACTTGTGTTTAATAATGTGGCTAACGGTGATCTCTTTGTGCGTGCTTTTGATTGTGTTCGATAACTTGCCAACCGGATGTAAAGTGGGCACAAAAATAGTACTGAACAATATGAAGGGAATTTATATAGAGTACAGATTTCCCTATACCTTGATCGGAGAAATATTATTAAACCGCGTATACTGCATAATGCAGAGCAACAACGATGTAATTGTAGACTCACCGGACACAATGTGGAAGGTGTACACTGTGTACACAAGATAAGTGTACGCATGGTGTGAATGAACTCTGAAGCTGTTCTTTTTTTATTACACTTTTGCATCTTTCACAACAATTTTGGAAAGAGTTTCTGTATTAGTTGTCGGACACAATGTGGAAGGTGTACATGAAGGAGATACAAGGACAAGAAGTACCTCAATAAGTATTGCAATCCGTACCGAGGATGTATCAGTGGTTACGGTTCCATGGAAAAAATTCCTACATCGCAAGGTTCGGCCTATCCATTTTATTAAACTGATTCACAGAGCAGATGTTCACATCTTCTGAAGGCCGCATGTTCCACGCGCCACAGATATTATAGACAATGTAGGTCCTGAATATGAGCTTGAATTATCTCGATGAAATTATGTGAAAGAGCTAGCAATCATTCCCTGACAAGATGTATTTCTGAACACACAAAAAGCCTTTGAATATTTTTTTCATTTTATACAATATATTTTTTGGAGAAAAATTTCTTTAACGGATACAACAAAATGGTAGAAAATTGGATGGTAGATAAATGGGCACCCTGGTTGTCCTGCTAGAATAAGCCCTCAAATGAAAAGGAAATGTTTATAAATTTGTATTTGGTGTTGTAGCTAGCGAAAGCATCTTTTTGTGTTTTTAAGCATGATTGTATTTGCGGAGGAAGCTGCGGATCAATTTGAAAATTTCACCCTCACCATCCTAGTGGTCAAGAATATTTAAAAAGTTTTTGGTACACGGATCTGTTCCGATACTTCTGAATTATTCATATTTGAACTGTAGGTCTATGGCAGAGTGAAAAGGTTTGACCTTTGTCAAAATGAACAATTCGGCGAGAAAGAGTTAATTATTATTACTAGTGTCATTCGAGAGAATTTTATAATAAAGAAATTATAAATATTTTTGTGTTCACTCCTTCCTATGTTATTAAATAGTACAACGCCAATTGTGCGTACTCGTTGTATAGTATAATGTTTTTGCTCGTGTGTATATATATATATATATATATATATTTGTAACGTTAGCTGCAAAGGGGGAGTGGGTGTGCAATGAAGGGGAGGGGTTATGCAATGAAGGGACTTCTCGTGTAGAAGTGTGGTAAAATTGTATTTAGTTGTTGAATTTCTGCTCCCTTTATGCAATATTGATCACAATATTTTATTATTTTGCTACCATACTAAATCGAGCCTCAATTTTTCGGATGCATGTTATTTCCAACCATACTAAATTGATCCTCAATTTTTCGGATGCCGTTCCAGTAATATCCTATGACATAAACATCAAATCTAGAAGATTTTTGTGCATTACCGTGTTTTGCGCCCATACTAAACTCAGCTTTCCCAAGATTGCTATATTCTCTCCGTAGATTTCGTGCTCGTATTACCCCTTGCTGTCTCTCCCACGTCAATATTTGCATCCATGTTCGGATTTCCCCAACCTACCCCTTTATGCAATATTGACCACAACAATATTTTATTATTTTACTACCATACTAAATCGAGCCTCAATTTTTCGGATGCAAGTTATTTTGCAACCATACTAAATTGATCCTAAAAATTTTCTGGTGCAAATTATTTTGCAACCATACTAAACACAGCTTTCCCAAGATTCCTAACTTGCGGATTTTTACTTCTCGCATAGAAGTGTAAGTAAATAACCACCCCGTCAGTGCTGGAGCTTAGTTCGGTTTCCACGTTAAACTGTAGGTCTAAGGCGGAGTAAAAAGCTTAACCATTGCAATTCGGCGAAAAGGAGTTAGATATCATTATTACTACTGTAATTTGTACCACCCTATATATATATATATATATATATATATATGAAAATTATTTCACGAAAGTAACACGTGAAAAATATTTATGATGAATAAAACCACGAAGGAAAGGAAACACAGAATGGTGCTCAAGCGCTTTCGTCTAATGACATCCTCAGGAACACTGAGGATGTTCCTGAGGATGTCATTAGACGAAAGCGCTTGAGCACCATTCTGTGTTTCCTTTCCTTCGTGGTTTTATTCATCATATATATATATATATACTATATAGAGTGTGTGTGTGTGTGTGTGTTAAATTTGAAAAATGTATAATAATAATAATATATCCTTCCATTTTTTTATTCATTCATTTCAATAACTAAGAAGATGATATCATACAAATTACGTGTAAATAAAAATAACGAAGTTGATAAAATATAAAGCATTTTTTTTATATAAAAGGAAGACAAACGCTTACAGAGCTAGAAGAGGTGGATGCGAGTCTTTCAGAGAGAAAGTTTTTGACCCAAATTCCTTCTCGCCAGTTTGTGGTTTTAAAAATCCTCGGGCTGGACCTTTCGCTGGATCTTCTCATTTACCTGGCTCCGTTCACTCTTAAATAGACAGAGTTAATATTGGGATTCGATTTAATAACTGAAAGAAAGACAGAAAGTAAATAGAACGGCGTTTAAATAATTATTTTCTTATATTCTTAATATTGGTTTTAATAACTGATTCTCTTAAAAGGAGAAAATTTATTTGCTTGAAATTTTAAAAATCCGAAATTGACTCTTTGTATATATATATATATATATATATATATATATATATATATATATATATATATGATTAAAAGTATTCGGACACCGCATGGTTTTGGGAAAAATGGTTTTATTATGGCATTTAGTAACCAGTAGGTCCACCCTTTGCTTTTATTGCAGCGTCAACACGTCAAGGCATACTGGCATACTTTCCACCAGTTTTCGGTAAGTCTGTGCAGGAATGGCTCGCCATTCCTCTTGCAGAGCTGATGCAAGAGATGCAAGTGAAGCCGGGCGTGGTGTGCGGTTTCGTATCCGTCGCTCCAGTTCGTCCCACATGTGCTCGATTGGGTTGAGATCGGGGCTCTGAGCAGGCCAGTCTAACAAATCCACCTTATTTTCACGAAACCAGTCCTGCACACGCCTTGCAGTATGGCAGGGAGCTCGATCCTGTTGAAACAAACAATGGCCATCTCCGTAGTATTGCCACAGTGTAGGGAGGGCCGAATTGTCCAGAACGTCGAGATAAACGTCAGCGTTCATGGTAGTGGGTATAACAACCAACGGGCCGAGCCCTAGCCAGGAAAAACAACCCCATACCATGATGGACCCTCCACCGAACTTCACCGTTGGACGTACACAGTCAGGAAGAAGCCGTTCTCCGGGCTGTCGCCACACCCAAACACGCCCATCAGACTGGAAGAGTGAATACCGCGACTCGTCGCTCCAAAGAACAGTTTTCCAGTCCTCCACGGTCCAGGAACGACGGGAGACACACCAGGCCAAACGACGCGTGGCATTAACTTTTGTAATCAGTGGCTTGTGTACAGCTGCTCTACCATAATAACCGAGTCTGTGCATCTCTCTGCGGATAGTTGCAGTACTAACGGAGGTACCGGATGCTCTTCCTACCTCCTCAGCGATGGAAGCGGCAGAGGACGTGCGGGACTTCTTGACATGTCGTACCAGACTTCTTCTATCACGTTCCGTCAGTTTGCGTGGTCGTCCGGAACGTTTTTTCGCGTTAGTTGCACCGTCGTGCTTCCATCTCATGATAACATCCGCTACAGTCGACTTTGGTATATCCTGTTTGGCTGCAATGTTTCGTATAGAAACGTTACTTAAATAACATCCGATGACGAGTCCACGTTCGAACTCGGAGAGTTCACGTCCGCGCGGCATGGCTTCACAACAGTTACTGATAACTTAACAGAACACCTCAGCATTATAGTTTCGCCACGCTTTTTCCCAGCATACCTTTCAGCGAAGGTGATATTTGCAGAAATGCGGATTTTCCGGGGTGTCCGAATACTTTTGATCATATATGTATATATATATATATATATATATATATATATATATATATATATATATATAGAGGAATGGCAGAAAATAGACAGGGCGATGTTTAAATAATTGACTCTTTTACTTTTTATTGATTACCTTATATATATATATATATATATATATATAAGGTAAGGAGAAAGTTGTTCAATTGTGTGTGTGTGTGTGTGTGTGTGTATTTCGTCTGAACTATTATTTTGACGATTGTTCGTTCCATATTATATTATTTCTTGTGCAGTAGAAGGCAAATTCTATTTATTTACAATAATTAATAAACATATTGAATTTTTTATTGTCAATATTGGTGATTATTTCTCTTAAAAGAGAAAGTTCGTTTATATATATATATATATATATATATATATATATATATAAGGTAAGGAGAAAGTTGTTCAATTGTGTGTGTGTGTGTGTGTGTTTCGTCTGAACTATTATTTTGACGATTGTTCGTTCCATATCATATTATTTTTTGTACAGTAGAAGGCAAATTCTATTTATTTAAAATAATTAATAAACATATTGAATTTTTTATTGTTAATATCGGTTTTCGTTTAACTCTTTTAAAAGAGAAAGTACGTTTGCTTTGGTAACGAATTAAAATAAATGGTAGTATCTAGCAACTCACCCTAATAATGTATACCTGTACAATTAAAATAAAAAATGGTATCTGGCAACTCAACCCTCCTCTATATAAGACCCGCCTCGCTTCAGAGCTGGCAGTTTGATGATGACAGCGGCTGAATAAAGATCTCTCTCTCCTTCCTTCTTTAGGTTAAGACCTAGACCTAGGTATTTTAGATTTAGTAATAACTACGGATGATAGGCTAATTACTGATCTTCAAGTAATAGAACCGTTGAGCAATAACGATCACAATATGGTAGAGTTTGTCCTCTCAGTAAGTCACTCGAAACCAACTAACTCGACTAAAATTCCTAACTTACAGCACGCAGACTTTAGTAAATTTCGAAATAAATTTTCACACGTCAATTGGGAAAACGTAATGGGGAACTCCAACGCAAAACTAATGTGGGAATCGTTCGTAACGGTATTTAGGACTATAAATGAGGAATGTGTACAGTACAAAATTAAGCGTGCGAAAGTAAACAAGCCCTTGTGGTTTACTTCTAGAGTACGAGACATTATAAAGAGTAGAGATAGGGCTTATAGGCAACATAAGTGCGATAAAGACAATTTGTTGTTACGAAACAACTACATATCTCTGAGGCGTGAAGCGAAAAGTGTAATAAAAAAGTCCAAGCGCGAATTTGAAATCTCCATAGCTCGTGACGGTAAAGAAAACCCCAAGCGATTCTTTCAATACGTCAATAATAGAAATCCAGTAAAAAGTGTCTTAGGTCCATTGAAAAATGTAAATAGAGATCTAGTCCCTGAAAACAAGGAAATGGCTACCTTGCTAAACGAATTTTTTACGTCAGTTTTTACTATAGAAGATGTAACGAATATCCCTACGGTCATAGACATAATACCTTTTGATAAAGGTAATATTTTGGATAATATTGTCGTTAGTGAAGGGGAAGTAATGCGCTATATTGATAAAATGAAAACGCGTAAATCACAGGGTCCGGATTCCATATATCCCATACAACTAAAAGAATTAAAAGATAGCATTGTTGTGCCGCTAACAAAGATTTTTGATGCGTCTATTTCTCAGGGGTGCGTACCAGATAATTTCAAGTTAGCAAACGTAACACCTATCTTTAAGAAAGGCGATAAAGGTGCGGCGGGAAATTATAGGCCAATCAGTTTAACGTCTGTTGTAGGTAAGCTACTGGAATCAATAATTAGGGATCGTATAATCGAACACTTAGAAGTGCATAATCTGGTTAGAAATACGCAGCACGGTTTTAGGCGAAACAAATCTTGCTTAACTAATCTTTTAGAATTTTTCCAAAGCTTGGTTGACATTTACGATAGACATCGGGCGGTTGATGTAGTGTATTTAGATTTTCAAAAAGCGTTCGACACCGTGCCGCACAAAAGACTGATTGAAAAAACTAAGGCTCATGGAATCAGGGGTGTAGTAATAAATTGGCTAGAAGAGTGGTTGCGAGGCAGGAAACAGAGGGTGGTCGTTGATGGAGCGGAGTCGTGTTGGGCTAATGTAGCGAGTGGCGTTCCTCAGGGTTCTGTATTCTGTATTGGGCCCCTTGCTTTTTCTTATATATATTAACGATTTAGATGTCGGCCTAGTCAGTACAGTTTCAAAGTTTGCGGATGACACGAAGCTGGGTGGTAGGGCGATCAATGACGAAGATAGAGGTAAAATTCAGGAAAATCTGAATAAAATCGTTGATTGGTCAGTCACATGGCAAATGAGATTTAACGTGGATAAGTGCAAAATTTTGCATATAGGTTCGCGTAACGGTAATTTTGCGTATAGTATGTCAAGGAAAGATTTAACAAGCGTAGAGCAGGAAAAAGATTTAGGAGTTATAGTCACTGGTGATTTAAAAGTAGCGAAACAAAGTACAGCAGCGGTCAATAAGGCGAACAAAGTGTTAGGTTTTATAGCTCGAAATTTTGAGTACAAATCGCGCGATATTATAGTTCCTCTTTATAAATCATTAGTTAGACCCCATTTGGAGTACGCGGTCCAATTTTGGAATCCGCATATGCGCAAAGATATAGACAAAATCGAAAGAGTTCAAAGACGAGCAACTAAGATGATTCCGTCTCTTAGGTCAAAGTCGTACGAGGATAGGCTTAAGGAGTTAAAATTGACTACTCTCGAGACTAGGAGGTTAAGGGGTGATCTAATCCAGGTTTTCAAAATTATGAATGGGTTTGATAACGTAGATAGAGCTAGCTTTTTCGAAATATCTCAATATAATAGGACTACAAATAACGGGTGTAAGTTGACAAGTAGAAGGTTCGAGACAGCAGTTGCGAAAAACTTTTTTACGCATAGAATAGTAAATAGCTGGAATAGTTTGCCGGTAGAAGTAATTAGTAGCACGTCTATAAACATGTTTAAAAATCGATTAGACGCGCATGTTGATAGAAAGGGTATAGTTTAAGGTAGTAAAATTAAGGCTTTGTGGGGATAGATCCCACAGCTCAACACAAGTGTTGTGGGATATAGGGAGGCAGTGTCTTGGGTTAGGGGATACTCTCTGTCCTTACACACCCCATTTAAAGAGATTCCTCTGCCGAGCGGTGCCCCCCATAGTACTGTGAGGTATTGAAAAACTCATGATCTTCACTTGCCCCACAAACACCTTTAAATGGGAGACCCATAATGGGTGCACACACATTTCTACATTACTGTACAGTCTTTACAGCCACACCTACACTTTTCCTCGTAAGTGTATATATTGTAATGTATATGGTTGTAACTTTTGACTTGGTCCGCAATCGATATGGACCGTGACTTGATGGATACCGTAATGAAATTGATTGGATTCTTTGGATCTGATATATTTGCATGTCCGTTATAAATAGATATAGAGTGTAACATTTGTGGATAGTAGTCTATTATGACTTGATCCTCTGGATCCAGAGATTCTATCTTTAGTTTTAAATCGATAATTAATTAGTTTTAAATTGATAATTATTTAGTCTCGTAAAAATTGGTCGCTCCCAATTTACCGGCAGTTTTTACATACATTTCTTATGTTCTTGTGGTTCTGAACCCACGTAAAATTGTAGGTCCCCTCCGCCACCACGGAGGACATACACAATACACGATTACGAACACAGTTAGGTAGACCAGCCATGAGTGGATCCTAGGGTCTTTGTTGGTCTGAAACATTATAACATTATAACATGACTTAGGTTAGGTTTCCCTTTGGGGGAGTAAGGATACCCCACCTTCTCCCCCAAAGCCCTCCTGCGTCTATCCTTTCTCTCTTAGGTTAAGGCAACCCCTTTGGGGGGAGGTCATCCTCCCTTCTCCCCCGAAGATCCCCCACCTCGCCCCTCTTCATTGCATACCCCCTCCCCCTTCAGGGCACACCCCCTCCCCTTCATTGCATACCACCACCCCCTCCATTGCATGCCCCCTCCCCGTTTGCAACATACCCCCTTTTGAACATACCCCTACCCCCTTTGCAACATTGCAATATTCTTGCATGCTAACATTTTGCGCCCATACTACTCAGCTTTGGGCTTTCTATCATGAAAAAAAAACTAGTATTTGTCATTTATCATTACTTATTCGAACTATAGTGGATGTAATTTCCCAAAAGAGTTCCTTGTTCCATGCATGGTCTGTGTTTAACATATATATATATATATCATACTGTCGATCTGTTCCGAAAAACTAATTACAACCTACTTCTTATTCGTCACTGTTATAAGTACAGTAATTAAATGAAGTTTTAAATATGGAAACACAAATTTTAGATTATATGTTGTACTCATCTCACTTAAAATAAGTTTCATATTTTTAACTTACAACTTACGTGGGCACCATCACTTTCAAAGTCAACTCATAAATTAATATAGGGCCTAGATATATGGTGGAACAAAATAATCTAGTAAATTACTCACCCCTTAAATTTAAAACTTTTTTCGAGGGCCACCTTGCACACACACACACACACACACACACATACACACAAACAATATATATATATATATATATATATATATATATATATATATATATATATATATATATGTGTGTGTGTGTGTGTAAAAATGAACCATAAATAATTCCCATATTCCTATACTATCATATTCTTCATGTAATTCTTGTATTCATTTATATAGTTCTTGCATCCATTTTAAAATTCATGTGTTTATATGGTTCATGTATTTATATAATCCTGTATATTCTTATATATTTAACTTTATATAATGCCTATATTCATATGTATGTACGTGTGTGTATTCATTTTTACATAAGGACCAAAGTCGCCCAACGCGAGTTTGGATAAAATTTTTGATTTGCTTTCTACTTTGGCAAATAATTGGTGACCTATTCTTTTTTAAAATCTCATAATCATTTTTTTATATTTCGCTTAATAAGGAATCCTGCTTAAGCTTTGCAATGTTCATATTTTGTATACATTCTCTTTCGTTATAAAAGATGAGATCATGTCTTGCCTAAGCATTTAAATTGTACATCTTAAACCTTAAAATTTTACTCATATGCATATTTTAGTGTGAAGATGCATAGTCCGATTTCCCCTTTTAGTTAACTTGGCAGATCATAATAACATCAGATCTGAAAAGTCGCGGTTTAAGATAAAAATATGGTTTCATCTTCAAATATTTTGTTTACTCGTTGAAGCCTTACCACAGCTAAAAAATTTACTTTATTTTCGAATATTGTGCAAAAATAATGCAGCCTTTTTAGCATTTAATAATAATGATGTTAGCAGTTTTGGGGTATATAAACCCCAGTAAAAATCTTCCATTGTCATTCAGGAGCTAATTCAGAGGCTGAGCACTACCTGTACATTTTAGCAGTAAATTACAGTAAAAGATAGTCTTTATCTTATCCTTCGAGCCTTGCTCTCTTCAGAAGAACTTAGTCATTAAACTTTCCGGATACGTTATAAGAAGAGTTCGGAATGTTCAGATTTTTTAGTAAGTCTACCAGAGTCCTCCGAGCCACTATAGAAGAACTCGGAGAGTAATATAGAAGAAAACTACTGCAAGTCACACATCCGTTGCTGCCACCTAACTAAAACCCCCGTCGACTTCGAACCAACCCAGGCCATAGACGGAGGGGTTAACAACTGGCGACCCTTTAACCAGGATCTTCACGACTGACAACTTCTGCATCCAGGATTCTTCCAGTCTTCCAGACCCTGGAACTAGAACCAACACCCAGTTGACAGGCGTGTCACGACTTCTAGTTCGTCACATCCACCCTTAAACCGGTGCGTCACGACTCCAAGTCCTTCATGCCTAGTTTTCATCCAAGAACAAGTGGCCAGCAAGACACGTCTTTATGACACGTCTCTAAGGATTTCGCCGTAGGAATCTTAAGTACAAAACTCTAAACAATTGAAAAGTCAGTATTATTAACAGTTAATATTTAGTATTGAGCCAGAATTAACAAGAAAACACAGTGAACATTTCAGACACCAGTGATACATTTTTTTTATTGAAAACAGTATTTTCACAGAATTATTGTCACAGAATTAATGTCACAGAGTTAAAATTCGCAGTTATTGTCACAGAGTTATTTTCACAGTTATTTTCACTAATATATTTAGTATAGTATAATTTTATTTAATGTACCAATCATAGTACCAGGATAATCTTGTTTACATTTTTTTTATTATTATTTTGTTTGCAATCTTTTCAAATTTTCCCCTAGTTAGGTAAATTGTTGTGAATTTATTTTTTTAGATAGTGTAGTTAGGAAAACCCCTTAAGTGATCATTCCATAAATTAAGTCGGTCAAGCAGACCTAATTAGAACACATTAATAAGTACCTTCACATATGAGCGATTCAGACGGTGCGCTTTCTGACATCGAAAATTTACCTACACCCATTTTTTCACCTACCCCGCGCCCTTCAAACATACTCCCAAACACATAAACTTCAGATCCAGAACAAACCAATATGTCTCAGTCTCAAACCCCCGCCCCAGCATATATTAACTTAGGCAGACTAGTAAACCTTCCCCATACTGTTTTAATTTTTAAGGGACCATAGATAATCGCTTTGTTGAACCACGCGTAAGACCTTGGATTGAATCTTTAGAGCAACATTTCTTACGCGAAAACATCACCGATGATGATATAAAAATTAGGGAAGCAAAAAGATTTATCGACCCTAAAGAAGGGAATACTCATGACACAGTCACCTACGTCCCATCAATTAGCGAAGCTACAACATGGGACGATTTTAAACAAAACTTATTAGAATTTTTTAAAGAAATAACACTTGCACAGCCCTTAGCCACGTTAGAAGCAGTCTTCCAAGCTAAATGGAAGAAAGAGGAACACGAAGATTTAAACAATTTTATTACACGAACACATAAACTCGTAGGAGAAGCCCTCCGTGCCGCTGAAAATGCGTGTGGCATTACTTTCACTTCGAAACAAAGAAATCTAATAGTAGCAACAACTATTTACCAAAACCTACCCGGAGCACCTAAAAAAAATGTTTCAGGAGTTTTTAAATGTTAACAAACCTGTAAGTGTAGCCATAAACAAAACACGGGAACATTACCCCGATTTAGCAAACCAGAACTACCGAAAGAGTAGAGAAACCCCTGTACATTACATTCAACAGCAGCAGCCACAACACCAACAGCAACAACAACAACCATATAAATCGAGGCCAATGCAGGGAACACCACCCCAGAAACAAGCCCCCCAAACCCAGAATACACGCCCTCCTCCACAGTGTTTTAACTGCGATAGCTTTGGGCACATGATAAGTCAGTGCAATTATCCCTCTTATTGCTCCCACTGTCACGAACATGGTCATCGCCGTGGCGATCGCCAAAAGTGTGCTGATAAAGCCCCTGCAGGGTATAGACCCCACTTTCAGAAACCAAACCATCCACGTTCCCAAAACGTATCCCAAAAGTCATCCAATCCCCAGAAACCAGTCCATTCCCAGCCTCAGTCGAACCACCAACCCAATAGATTACGACCACAGGGTCAACCACACTCTTACCCCATGTACAAACCTCAGTACAACCAGCAAGGTCAGCTAGTTCGGTACGTAGAAGTACCCGTGGAGGAATCATTTTCCCCAGAGTACAGTTTTCAAGAACACCCTCCAGCGTATGGTAATCCCGTAGAATATGACCCAGGTCCTCCCATAGAAGACCATTCGAGCCCTTTTTTAGACCCTACATTGGAGGCAGCAGTTCAACCTCCTCCCTCCTAAATTACAGTAATGAACCCAGATACGCACACAAACTCCCCATCAGGATAATAGGTGCGGACCTCCTAGATTTAATAATAAATTGTAGCACGATAACCAAGATTTAACTGCTCTCCTAGATACAGGAGCACACGCGACGTTAATTAAGAAACAATGTGTAGATGAATTATTAGAGAGTACAAATTACAAATATGAACTTAAGGCACCATCCTGCCAACTCAGAGGAGTTACGGGCACACCCATACCTACATACGGAGAAATTGAGTTATATTTAGAAGTTGGAAACGCGGTATACCCCGCGAAATGTTGTATAGTGGACACAGTCGCCACCTTTCAGACAGATATCCTACTAGGTATGGATTTTTTTAACCGGAATCAATGGGAGATTTACCCAGCCGGAAAGTTAGTAAAGTGTCGAAATAGGACACACCATCTCCGTGAGAATGACAGACAGCTTAATGCTAATAGAATTAGTTCAGTTCAGATTTCCGAAAGAAATAGGAAACCCCCTCCACTTGATAGCAGTTCAAGTCAGCCGGTTGCATCCAGAGGGACAACCGCTCCAGAAATCAGACCCCAGGGTAATCAGTTCCAGTTGTTGAATCCAGTTGGATCAACACAGTCAGTTTCCAGTCAGTCAGTTTCCAGTCAGCCAGTTTCCAGTCAGCCAGTTTCCAGTCAGCCAGCTTCAGTTCAGCCAATAAGGCAAATTTTAGTCGCCGAACCAGAGTCAGATTCACAATTTTTCATATGCCCTACCGAGCATATAACAGTAGCACCTTATGAGAAGATTTGTTTCCTAGCAAAAGTAGGACAGTCAAGGAAAATTATTAGAGTCAGAGCGTACTCTGATTACAGAGAAAAGTAATTTCAAAAGAGATGTTCTTATTGCCCAAGTCCTTAGTCAGAGTCAGAATTCAGCTATCCCTGTTGTTTGTTTAAACAAAGGAAAAAGTCCTATAGAATTAACTTCAAATCAGAAAATAGGAACTGTTTCCACAGTAGAAGTAGATTCAGATTTCCCCATCAGTATGATAAATCGTGTTTCCAGTTCCTTAGAGTTAAATCCTTCAGTATTAAAAGAAGAATATAAGAAATGTCTGGAGCACTCCCTTCAGGAGTCACCAGCTTTACAGGATCCCAAACTAATGGAATCACTTCTCGATTTCCTGATAAGAAATAGAGATGTGATTGCCCTAAAAGGAGATCCTCTGGGCCGAACTAATTTGGTCCCTTTTGAAATCAAGTTGGAACCCAATTCCAAACCCATTTTCATTCCTCCCTATCGGGTTCCACATTCCCAATTAGTCACTATTGAGGAACACATCGGACATGTTGGAGCAGGATGTCATTCAGCCTTCAGCTAGTCCCTGGTCCGCTCCTATGATTCTCGTCTCCAAAAAGGACGGAACATCTCGCCCTTGTATAGATTTTAGACGCCTGAACAACATTACCATCCCAGACCGTTTCCCGATTCCAAACATGCAGGAAACAATTCTGAACGTAGGGAAAGCGAACTTTTTTCATCCCTCGATTTAGCATCGGGTTATTGGCAAATGGAGGTCAGTCCCGAATCTCGGGCATTGACTGCTTTCTCCACTAACCGAGGCCATTACGAATTCCAGGTTTTACCTTTCGGAGTCCGAAATGGGCCTGCTAATTTCTCTAGGTTGATGAATATAGTCCTTTCCGACCTATTAGGTGTCGAAGCTCTCGTTTATCTTGACGATATTATCGTCTACAGTTCGGACATAAAAACACACTTTCAACGCCTTCAGAATGTGCTATCACACTTGAGAAAAGCACACCTTAAACTGAAGCTTGCAAAGTGCAATTTTTTACAAGAATCCCTGGTATACCTAGGATTCCTACTCTCGTCCACAGGAATTAAACCTGATCCAGCCAAACTCGAAGCCCTGGAAAGGTACCCTGTACCCAAAACCATCGACGACGCCCGTGCATTTATTGGTTTTGTCGGATTCTATCGGAACTTTATCCCCCAATTTTCAAATATTGCTAAACCCATTACTAATTTGTTCCAGAAAAATTCGAAATTTAACTGGGAATCCGATCACCAACATGCCTTTGAAACTTTAATTAATAAACTAACCTGTCATCCCATTTACAATATCCTGATTACACAAGACCCTTCATCATAGCCACAGATGCTTCCTCCTATGGACTAGGAGCCGTCCTGTTACAGGACGTAGACGGTGTGGAATTACCCATTGCTTATGCCAGTCAACTTCTCTCTGCACCTCAACGGAATTATTCCACTACGGACCGAGAGGCCCTAGCGGTATATTGGGCTTTGAAAAAATTCCGAAATATCGTCTATGGCTACGATGTAACCATCAAGACTGATCATAAGCCACTCACGTACCTCTTCAAGGACAAGCTACTTGAAGGACGATTGAGTAGATGGGCTCTGTTGATTCAGGACTTTGGCAAAAATCGTATACAAACCGGGAAAACTGCAAGTTATTCCAGACGGATTGTCGAGACTCAAGCCCGACGCCCAAGTGAATAAAATAGGAATTCTTCCTGTGTTCGACTACGAGTGTCTGCAATACTCCCAACAACAGGACCAACACACCCAAAACCTTCGGGCGCGCCTGGAACAAAAGGAACCATCGAAGGTAAAAGAACAGTACAACCTCAAAGATGGGCTCGTACATTTCAGGAACGAAGATGGAAACGACCTCGTGGAGATACCAAAGGATCTCGTCGATATAGCCATTGGACTTTGTCACGACTCACCTTTGTATGGACACATGGGGCCGGATCGCACCATCAAGAGTCTTTTGGAGCGATACCACTTTCCCGAGATGAACAGAAAGGTACAAGAATACATCGCCGAATGTCCGTCGTGTTTAAAGCATAAGGGCAACGTACCATCCACAGCTCCGATGCATAAATATCCAGTATGCCAAAGGCCCTGGCAAAGAACTGGAATGGATATACTGGGACCATTTCCCAAAACATCAAAGGGAAATCAGTACATCATTGTGTTTACGGACCACTTCTCGCGTTACAGCGAAGTAGCCGCCATTCCAGACCAGACCTCGGAAACTGTGGCAAGAGCCCTAGTGGAACGCGTCATCCAAATCATACTCCTTCCATCCTAATCTCGGATAACGCCCTTAGTTTCACTTCCAAACTGTTCGAGTCACTCTGTAACATGTGTAAAATTAAAAACACACATATTGTGGCATACCATCCGCAGGCAAACGGCTTAGTGGAAAGGCACAATCGAAAGATCTTAGAAGCCCCTCCCGTACATGGGATGATTCCCTTCCCATGGTACAAACAGCCATCAACAATGGCTATAATGTGTCCATCGGGGACACCCCTCATTTCGTCCTCTATCACTACGACAAGCGTCTACCTTTTGATTTGCCCGACCAAACCGACCCGGCAGTTCTAACATCTTCCGAAATGGCAGAAGCAAATCAGCAACTAGCTGAACGATCTTTCAAGATTTTTGACATAATCCGCTATGCCCTCGACCAACGAAACCAACAGATGGAGCAAGAGCAACATAGGCGTCATCCCCGTCAACGGACTATAATCGTCGGTATGCGATGTTATCTGAAGAGCGTGAAACCGCCAGGTGCTCATCGCAAATTATACCCAAAATGGGATGGCCCATATAGGATTATGAAAAACCTCGGAAAAAATCGTTATGAAATCCTCGACCTCCGGGATCATTCCAAACTAAAGATCATTCACGCTGACAATTTGAAGATAGCTTCCGAACAACACCTTCCCAAAAAACAGCTGCCAGGCGTTCGAGCCGCCTATCCTTCAAAAGGTCAAGTATTAACAAATCGGCAGGGATAAAAAAACTGAAGTGGTCACCGCGGGAACCGCTACCCATGACGAAGATTGGTACCTCGTAATACCACCAGTACTCGGCAATCTCTGAACAAGAGGAGGCCCCAGAGCCAAGCGTCCCATCGGACCCAGACCCTGGAGAAACCCCTTCGAGAGGATCACTCAGTGGAACTCCACCATCTCCTCCAACTCCACCATCTCCTCTGTCACCACCCTCACCGATTGATGATCGACGCACGGACCCTACATACCGCCCGCAAATGCATCACCCACGTGAACTAGAACCTTCACATAAGAAACGAACCCGCTCAGAATCCGAGCTCAACGGTCGACCCCCATTGCCACCAAAACGAGGCCGACCCCTTCGCCCACAAACACAAGTATCCACAACCACCCCCAGCTCCGTATAACCTAAGGCGTAGAAATGAATAAAATTGTCCCCCTTATAATTTTCCAAATTATTTACTCTTGTAGCCCTAGCATTAAAATTTCTACCGGAGTTGTTATAGAAAAACTTGCAGAAGGTAAATTTTTGAAAGGGCACGCAGACCTTTATATAAATTTGCAACCCCCTGCTAGAATTAAAATCAATCTCCTTCAGATACAAACCCAATTAAAAACGTTTGAAAGTAAAGTCCAGAATTCTTTCCAAGGAAAAGATCAGATTAGTCGCGTTCTGTTAGAAAATACCCTCGAAAATATTCAAACTACAGCACGCGCCCTATCAGAAATATTAGCCTTACCATGGATACAAACTGAAACTAAAAATTCAGAAAACTTTAACCAAAGAAGTAAAAGGGGACTGATAGATATAGGAGGGAAACTGTTCAAAGGTTTATTCGGATTAGCAACCGAAGAAGATATTAAAAGAATTGAACTTAAATTGAATCTCTTCGCGCGAAATCGACAATATAATGGACACATGTTAGAACAAACTATTAGGTCATTACACGAAAACAATCGCTTCCTCCACTCCCTTTCGGACAGATTCACATACCTTGAATCCATGTTAGCTCAATACAAAGAACACAAAAGATATCTAGAATTAATAGAGATAATGAACCTACAAGTAACCCTAATCGATAAATACTTACAACGAATAACTACGATTCATTCCAAGGTTTTGCGTGCAACCCAGCTAGCCCATGGAAAAATCACTCTTTCCACCCTAATACCATGGGAAATACTTCAGTCCTTGATTCACACCGCCCAGTCACAATTAAAATTATCACCCATATTCCCACTCAACCACACTAATTACCCCAATTTCTAGAATACACCTGGACTGACTGTACATGGACCACGCCCCTACACATACCTCATAATTATACCATTTTTCGATGTCCTCACTTATGACGTATATAAATTTCACCCTTTCCCAACACCCTACCAAAACAACTCTAATGTCTATCGATTGTATTTACCCACCGTACCACCTTACCTTTTCCTCACCAAAGATCTATCAGCTTATTCTATGATGTCAGATAGCGACGTCCGGCATTGCCGATTCCCGCAACCAAATAAACAACTCGTCTGCCCTCCACTCAAACCAGTTATTCTTCCAACTACTAGGTCTTGCTTTATCGACTTAATTCGTGACCGGCATGCCCCGGTATGTTCATTTAAAAAATTTCATTCCCCTAAAACCATCCAACTACGAATTGGACCAGACATCTGGGTTTCTTCGCGAACAGGACTGCCGCTACTCTCGAGTGTCGAATTATTCCTCATCACAATCCCTATGGTTATTCGGCTACCAATTGGTTGCTCCTTGCGTTCAAAAGCCCTCCAAATATACAACCCGTACAAGGTTACCTTAATAACTCATACCCATTCCCGTCGCAAATTAAATTTAAACCCGTCATAGAGATCTTAAATCTCTCCATAAAACCTGTAACCATCCTACCCGAACTACATGCCCCTGAATGGAATGATCAATTGAGCCGGTTTAAAATTTCGGATGATAACCAAAACAACCTCTTACAAATACTACAACCGGTAACCATTTTCTCAACATCTGCCGTTAGTATCATTATTGTATGTGCTATTATCCTCGGTATATTTGTGGTGAAAAGATCATTCTGGGAACAAAGAAAACAAGAGACACGGAACATGAAACTATTTATGCACGACCAAGAGTGCGTACCCAGACCACGTGAACTAGACTTAACCACCCGACTTATGTTGTGTATATAAATCTGTATTATAAAACCCATAGTTATCATCTAGTTAGCATTAGTTAGGATGTTACATTATTATATTAATATCATTCTAGAGGAAGAGCCCTGTAAAAATGAACCATAAATAATTCCCATATTCCTATACTATCTTATTCTTCATGTAATTCTTGTATTCATTTATATAGTTCTTGTATCCATTTTAAAAATTCATGTGTTATATGGTTCATGTATTTATATAATCCTGTATATTCTTATATATTTAACTTTATATAATGCCTATACTCATATGTATGTACGTGTGTGTATTCATTTTTACATAAGGACCAAAATCGCCCAACGCGAGTTTGGATAAAATTTTTGATTTGCTTTCTACTTTGCAAATAATTGGTGACCTTTTTTTAAAATCTCATAATCATTTTTTTAGATTTCGCTTAATAAGGAATCCTGCTTAAGCTTTGCAATGTTCATATTTTGTATACATTCTCTTTCGTTATAAAAGATGAGATCATGTCTTGCCTAAGCATTAAAATTGTACATCTTAAACCTTAAAATTTTACTCATATGCATATTTTAGTGTAAAGATGCATCCCTTTTAGTTAACTTGGCAGATCATGATAACATCAGATCTGAAAAGTCGCGGTTTAAGATAAAAATATGGTTTCGTCTTCAAATATTTTGTTTACTCGTTCAAGCCTTACCACAGCTAAAAATTTACTTTATTTTCGAATATTGTGCAAAAATAATGCAGCCTTTTTAGCATTTAATAATAATGATGTTAGCAGTTTTGGGGTATATAAACCCCAGTAAAAATCTTCCATTGTCATTCAGGAGCTAATTCAGAGGCTGAGCACTACCTGTACATTTTAGCAGTAAATTACAGTTAAAGATAGTCTTTATCTTATCCTTCGAGCCTTGCTCTCTTCAGAAGAACTTAGTCATTAAACTTTCCGGATACGCTATAAGAAGAGTCCGGAATGTTCAGAATTTTTAGTAAGTCTACCAGAGTCCTCCGAGCCACTATAGAAGAACTCGGAGAGTAATATAGAAGAAAACTACTGCAAGTCACACATCCGTTGCTGCCACCTAACTAAAACCCCCGTCGATTTCGAACCAACCCAAGCCATAGACGGAGGGGTTAACATATATATAGTATATATATGCGCCTCAGTGGTGAAGTGGTTAGCATCGCTGACCAAGAATCCACTTGCTCCGAGTTCGATTCCCCGTGACGGCAGTCGGCACGCAGCAAACCCAACTGTTCATCTTTCCATACAATAAAAATTGGCTGGTAGGTAAATGGGTACCCTGACTAGCCTAGTAGTTAAAACGCTAGGCTGCTGATCGGTAGGTGAGATCGAGTCCGAGTGAGGACCTTATAATTTCTCACCACCCGTGATGGGTCGTGGTTAGGATGCCATGTTGAGCTGCATGTCTAAGGTGGAGCAACAAGCTCGCCCTTCTTCAGAATGAAAAATTCGGGGGAAAGCAAAACCAAGGTTAACCAAGGTGTATATACACTTGTGTGTATATATAGTTAACCAAGGTGTGTGTGTGTGTGTGTGTGTGTATATATATATATACTGTATATATTATGTGCATATTTCAAGAATCTCGAAACAGCCTATAAAATATTAATTTAGAGAGTTGTGTCGAAGAAACCGATTGGCCAATGGAACACTATCTTAATTAAGATAATTAAAATCAGAATGACGGTGATTAAAATTTTTCTGACTCAAAATTTAGACTTAAAATAGGTTTTCATCCGAATAAGTGGTTTTCAACAACGAAGTAGCTCCACCACAACCATACTGCGAAGCATTTCTGCCGTCCAATTTAGCAAAAGGAACGCAGTTACGTACCTTTGTAGTATTATAATTTATACGCGTGTCAGGCATGACGTCACGGGGGAAAGTGGTCTATTTATAATGTTTGGATACGTGTTTTTGTTCTTAATTGACATTTGGACAGTTTTAAGAGATTCTCGCGTGTCTTCAGTTCGCTGTAACGACTCGGGTCTTCGGTAATTACGAAATATTTATATCTTATAAGTTAAGTGTAATGGTTCTTCTCTAGTAAACTTTATGCGACCTAACGTTTCTTTATTTATTGGAGCGAAAATAAAAAGTGGAGCTCGGAAGTAATTTTATGTAAATTCTTTTTAGTATAAATCACCATCGTACTTGTACTTGCATAGATTTTAAATACTGCGAAAATTAAGGAATTTGAGAAATTCTAAAGAAATTGTAGAATATGTCATTTTTTTTTCTACTCCATCGTTAGCAAATCTTGAACTGTCGTTTGAAGTAATTTAAAATAATCTAATCAAATATATATCATACAACTCAGAATGGTACCCTGAGAAACTTTTATGTTACACGCAGACCGTGCATGGAGCAAGGAAATCTGGGAAAATTAAATTCACTATAGTCTGAATAAGTAATGGTAAATGATAAATATTATAGTTTTTCTCTTTCATGATGGAAATCCAACGTGGGCAACGGGTCACTCACACAATACAATAGTTACTCCTTTTTCTTTGGTGTATTCAATCTGACGTGAATGCAACGAGTTTCTTGCGTATATTGAGGTTCTGAATGTAGTGGGCTAGGCTGCTTTAAACCCTAGATCCTATCCCAAAGTTGGATCCTATCTGCTTTGCAGATATATGGTGAGGGAAGCTATATTTTAGAGCCTCTTTGTGAGTGCCTCGTTGCCCACGTTGGGCCTCCATCATAAAAAATAAAAACTATAATATTTGTCATTTACCATTATTTATTGGGATTATAGTGGACTTAATTTTCCCAGAAGAGTTCCTTGCTCCATGCACGGTCTTTGTGTAACATATAAAGTATATGTTTGATGTACGAGATGAAAAATACGATGTATTTCTTACATCCAAAGGAAAAGGGTTTAAACATTTTATCGAGTCTTCTCAAGAAAACATGGACAAACTGTTTCTCGTTAAGAAAGTTTAAAAATAAAAATTCATGTACTTTAAAAAATTTTTTTTGTTCAGCATCGTAAATAACATTCTCAGGTAAAAGAAGCAAAACTAAGAGATTGTACGTGGTCCAGCGACGCAGGGACGAAACCACCTCCGCGCTACACATTTTATCTCGGTCTCCATACTAAGGTGTTTTACCTAACTCAGTGAATGTCTTGCGCGAACATTCAAAAGTAAAAGTGACGCGAATATTCTCACAAAACGTGGAAGATAGCATATAGTTAAAGAACTCAACGATGACGTCTTCCATTGTTGAATTGCTATCAACCTAACCTTATACCTGAATCCTCCGAATTCTATACCTTCTGGCTACGGCTTACATGCCAATCTCAAACTAAATACATCTACCCTGTCTACTTTTCTCCTAATTCTACTGACTATCCAAAATTCTTTGACTGCCTCAAGTGGAATACATTCCATCCCACTCTCCTTTTGCTAAAATCTCACTTTAGGTGATTTCACTGCTCACCACCACCTTTGGCTTTCCTCCTATTTCATTCACATCGGTGGTGAACTAGCTTACAGCTTTTCTATTCTGAATAACCTAGCACAGATTGTACAGCGCCCTACTTGTATCCCAGATCGTCTTGGAGACTTTATTTTTAATTTATTTCTCACCACTCATCTTTCTTACTCTGTCAAACTTTTTTCTCCGTTGGGCTCCTTCGACCACAATCTTATGTCTATTTCCTGTCCTATCGCTCCAATCTGGCCTTTGGATCCTCCCACTTTGGCGCCGCTGATTGGGAAGCCCTTAGAGAGTATTGTACTTCCCTGATTTCCCATGGGATGATTACTGCTTCCGCTGCCGGGGCCCCCTCCAAGTGCGCTGAGCGCATCGCAAGGGCGATTTTCTTGGGCATGAAGGCGTACATTCCATATTCTATTTCTACTACTAATGCAAAAAAATCTTGGTTTAACTTTACTTGTTTAATGTTATCCGCAACAGATAGGAGGCTTTCAGAAGGTACCATCGCCATCCAATTCCCGACTCTCACTTAGCTTATATTTCTGCCCGAAATCGTGTAAAATCTGTTCGTCAACTCGTCAAAAAATTCCTTCATGCATCTTCTTGCATTCTCTGATTCCTGGTCATCCTCCTTTTGGGATTACGGTGAAACCTTTGCTGCTGCGTTGGACATACCTTGTGTTAACCTTGGTTTTCTCACATATGCTCTCTTTCCAAAACAGCTTCGCAGAGGATAGGTGTGCTGTACAGACTCCGCAGCAGTGCTGGGCAAGTTCCGCACACCTTCCGCACTTCCGCACACTCGCACTGTGCGGAAGTGCGAAATGGTGTGCGGAGGTGCGGTGTGCGGTCACCTCGGTAAGGAGGTGCGGAGGTGCGGGTGCGGAAGGTGTGCGGATTGGTCCGCACACCCGTAATTTTCTGACCTCTCACAACAAAAAAATGACTTTATTGTATTAAAACTTTATTTTCACAATTAAATATTAAATAAAAGTTTATAAAAGTATTAATATATTAATGGAAACATATATTTCCTTGCGATAAAACTTTATATATGTAAATAGGGTGCGGGTGCGGGTGCGGTTGTGCGGAAGCGCGAAAACTCAGAGGTGTGCGGAAGTGCGGATGCGGAAGAGGCTAAAGTGTGGGTGCGGAAGTGCGGGTGCGAACCTCCCATTTGGTGTGCGGTTGCCCAGCATTGCTCCGCAGTTTCTTCATCCCAACTCAATTGCTGTCTCTGTACAGGAGTCTCGTCCGCTCCTGTATGGAGTACGCTTCTCATGTGTAGGGTGGCTTAACCCATACAACTTTACTTGACCGGTGGAAGTAAAGGCTTTTCTTTTCATCAATTTCCCGCCTTTTGCTGACTTTAATCCTTCTCTCTTCGCCGCAATGTTGCCTCACTCTCTCTTTACTATCGCTATCATAACGGACATTGCTCTTCTGAACTCTCTAACTGCATGCCTCTTCCTTTAAGGACAGCCCGCAGTGCCAGACATTCGACACATTCTTATCCCTTTTCCGCGCAACTTTCTAACGCAATCGGTATTTTCAATCTTTCATCTACTCAATTGGTCAACTCTGGAGCAATCTTCCTCAATCCATCTTTCCCCCTGTCTATGACCTCCAGTCTTTCAAACGTAGAGTGTCCAAATATCTCGAATACCCTGAACCTTGATTTTGGCTCTCCTCTTCCTCTATGGGGGGCGTTTTTGCCCTTGTCCCCTCCTTCCTGCGCAAAAAAACAAAACTGATCTATAGTTTCAATTTTATGATTTTATTCATATTAACGAATTTTGTTTCATTTTTGGATTCTGACTTCCCTTGAAAGTATGGTTTCACTTCCATTTAAAATGTAGTAATTGCTGACGGCACTATGTAGAAATTATTAATACGTTTATCCGTTTTTAGCGTATTAATTTATTTTACTCGTACCATTTGTTAATTTATTTGGTGATTGTACGCGTGTAATGTACGTTCGTTTCCATCTTTTTTTATGACTTTCATTACATAATAAAAAAAAAAAAATAGTTAAAATTCGTTCATGGTTATTGAAGGCAAACTAATTTAAAATAAAAACGATCGATTATTCGACAACCTTTTATCATCTTGGTTTCGGTGTTAAATTAACTGCCATGACAAAGTGATTCAAAATGAAAAGAATTTTCTATTGAAGAATGACACCAGCTGCGATTGATTACAAAGGAGTTTTAGTTCGAAATCCTCCCACAGCAGAGGTAGCTGTTAGTGAATGCTAATCGAGTGTGGTTGGTCTGTCTCTCTCCCCCCGCCTCCTTTATAGCAGCCGCGGTTGGAGCATTGAGAAGAAAATCTTTGACTGCTTCCGATCTTTGTTCCTTCTATTTGTTTGCGTCTCAATTTTTGCGATTTTAGGTTTTCCTCCGTTTATTCATATTTGTGTTTTGTATTTGCTCGCTTTTCTTTACGAGTTTTCAACCGTGAACGGAATTCATTTTGAAGGATAGATTTAAACGATGTTTTTACAATTTTATTTTTATTTATGAATTTAAGTTGTTTGTGTTGAGTTTTGTTATTATTGTCACTGTTGTTTTTGTTGACCTATTCTCGTGGTTGTTGTTGTTGTTGTTGTTGTTGTTGTACGAAGTGATTTTTAGTTTATTTTTTACATTATATGAAGAAGGGGAAATTCTTTTAAAATTTTATAACGCCAGTTTTAAACCAAACGAGAAAACATTTCCTGAGAAAAGATTTTTATGGTTGTCACTAATGAAAAGAAGGTAAAATGGACGATCATTAACTTTTATATATATATATATATATATATATATATATATATATATATATATATATATATATATATACACTTTTAAAGAAACTCTTCTCATAGCATTTTGAATATAACTTCATATTTCAAGTAGCTATTTATTAAAAACAACATTCAATGCCCACTAAACGGCTCTTACACTTCGATAACGGAGGTCTGTGTATTGATATAACAGCACCACCTGGTTTAGACCTCATTTGATCTATTCATTTGTAATGTCGATGCACGAGATAGTTGTAAAAGATGCTTACTACTAAGCTACTTACTTTCAACCATTTTTAAAGACTGCGTCAATAGGTTATGGTTTCGTATCATCGCTATAGAGGGAAATTTTATTTATATTCCTGCGGAGAAAAGATGAGAAGTTGTGGTGGAATAGAGAAGATGAGAAAGATGAGGAGAAAGATTATAGGGTGGGCAGAAGTATATCAAATTCAAATTCGATTTTGATTGTGAATGTGTAGTTTTGGTATAATGGGAAAAAAGACTCTTATTAATACGTGTTCAAAAATGTTTATTAAAAATAGTCTCAGTTTGAACGCACAAGGTTGAGTTTTGTGTAAATAAGAATTGTATTCTCTCTCTTCTCCTCTCTCTCTCTCCTTCTCTCTCTCTCTCTCTCTCTCTGTTATGTTAGTTTATACAAACATGCTCTCTGGTCTACGATTTCTGTGTGCATAACGTAACTGTCGAGCTAGTTTATATATTCTCCTCTTTCCTGTAAAATTTCCTTTGCTACTTTTCCACAGTCAGAGTATTTTCTTCAACCTTTTTCCATACTCGCCTCTGGCGAAGTGAGTGGGGAGAGAGCCTCATGCTTTTCTATCCAGTTTATGATAGAGAGAGGATGAACTTTAATAATTAAAAAGAATATCAATGCAATTTCTGATTTCATATCCAGCCACCGAATTTAAATAGGCTGCCGCGCGACGGCGGCGTAACGCACTCTCCAAAGAACGCGGGTGAGAGAGAAATTTCTTTGCCTTATTCATTAGCTATAGTTACCATTACTAAACTTCTGTACTCATAATGGCCAAAATTTCTGTGAATTTGTCGTGGTATTTCGCTATGCTTTGTGCATATTAAGCCTGGCCTCTGTGCTTTGTAAATGGAGCCTTTACAAGTACTGTTTCGAGGAAATGCCTTTTACGAGTAAGGAAAAAATGTTACATAATTTAACGACTCATAAATCTTGTGAAAATGAACCAAAACTACATTCAAAAGGAAAGAAAAGATAAATAGGTGAGAGAGAGAGAGAGAGAGAGAGAGAGAGAGAGAGTATAGAAGATAACTATCAGTTTAAGGAGAGATAAGAGTGAGAACGATAACACAAAGATATAAAACGAAGTAACACACACACTAAAAAAACCTTCAAATTGAAAACAAAAACCATATTGAAAACCCTCAAAAGACGCGTGTATATGAAAATCGAAACCGAAGCGAGAATTGGTAAAACCGCAAAATAGGCTTAAACGCATCACTTGAAATCGTCGTGAAAAAAACAGAGGAAAAACATTAGCCAAAAGCGTTTCAAACACATTGTTTGTTACTTATCTCAGATAAGGAAAAGGGTTCACCAGTAGATACGCCGAAAATGAAAGAGTTTTACTCCTAATTGAGAATTTTAAGCCTCTTAATACCTTCGTATCGTTGAAGATTCTTCGAGGATTTACAATTAGATTGATGAGACCCTTTTATCTTACGCCTATTTTGCATACAAGGTGCGTGAAATTCGTCTTGTAATTAGTATTTACCTTATTTTTCGTTGATGTTGTTTAGGTGGGGAGGGGGAGTGAAAGGGGTTGTGAGCGAAATGGGTTTCCTGACTAATATGGTTTTTTGAGGAATTTAGTATATAGTATACTTACTTCCAATCATGGGTCAGGGTAGTATTTGGAAGGCTAACCGTTCTCTGCGTCCAGAAGTAGCAACCCGTGTGAGGGATCCCACGTAAAGCTGCGGGTCCCCTGCATCATATGACTTTTGCCGTTATAATAAAGGTTAAACAACACCCAAAACACACACATTTCGAAACAATTTTGTGTCAGTAAGTATACACCTTGGTTTTGCTTTTGCCCGAATTATTCATTCTAATGAAGGTCAAGCTTGTTGCTCCACCTTAGACCTACAGTTTATGTGGAATCGGAACCACAACCCACCACGGGTGGTCAGAAATTACAAAGTCCTTCCCCAGCCTCGATCTCACAACCTCCCAATCAGAAGCTGACCGTCTTAACCACTAGGCTACCCATTTATCTACCAACCAATTTTATTGTTTGGAAGGATAAACAACTGGGTGAGCTGCGCGCCACTCGCCGTCGCCGGAAATCGAACCCGGGGTTGGTGGATCCGTAGTTAGCGACGCTAACCAGTACACCACTGAAGCAGATATATATATATATATATATATATATATATACACTGTATATTAACTTCGTTCAAGAGAGTGGTAATGGACAACATTTTAAGCTGTTAAAAAAAAGTTCACAGCCTAAAACTGAAACGAACCACGCTAAAATGTAATAATAAAATTCTATTTGTATACTTCTGTTCATTACTGTGTTTTGATGAGCAACAGCTGTATCCTGTGAGAGTTTTTAGGGTTCATTAAATAATGTATATTACTTAACATAAATAACAGTTTTTTCTTAATTTTCCTCTTGTTCAATTTAAGGGAAAAATTAATAATACCTCAGAAATTCAATAACTGTTCCTTATATGTTTGTTGGTCCGTTCAGCGTTCTGTATCTTTTTATCATCTATTGTACATCATAAAATAAAACCTGTCCAATCTTTTTTTTATATTTATGTCCATTCGAACCACTGCAATAGGATTATAAACACCCGATTAGTCAAAAGGCATTTTGGGATGATTATTTTAAATCTTTTTTCTGATTTTAATGGAAACTAAGAAAGCTGAAAGCTTGGAGTCGGTGAAATATCCGACAAAGGTTTCAGGATGTCTCTAATACCAGCTATAAGAATTGCATCGCTAAAATTTGGTATAATTTAAGAGTTTATTTCATTTTTGGATTAAAAAATTGTTTCATATAGGCCCACAGGGTAATGATTCCTAATACTGCGAATTTGTCATGTTGGGATCGTAAAATTGGGAATTTATTAATAATGTAAAATAAAGTAAAAATTTTAACATATTTGACAAACAAAATTTAGTTAGGTTATAAATGTTAAATAGGCCTAAGGTAAATCGCAGGAAAGGCTACGTGGCTTCGCGCATGAAACCACACGAACAGGTTTCAACGCGTTCTTGTAAATGTGACGTATTGTATCATATTTAGCCAATAAAGTATAGAACTATCAGTCACGCGATGCCACATCAAAAGTTCGTCCAATCCTGTATTCATAAACAATTTTAGTGTTTACGTAGTACTTGATATATATAATTAAATTATTTAATATTGTCAAATAGGTAACATAAGCTGTTAAATAATAAAGCATTTGAGAATTTGTAAAATTCACGATATAAGGTACTGCATTTTAAATTTTTTCCAAGTTCCAGGATCAAATGGAAAAAGAATAAAAGATTGTTTTCCCAAAGCGAGATAAAAATCCGAAGTGTAGAAGGGAAAAAGAGAGCGCAAAACACAACGAGATTCATTCAGTCAATGGAGAAGAGTTTGCCATAGACGCCGGGTCGTACATAGTCCATCAAAAGATCGCATTTTTTCCTCCAATGTCATTTTCATTTTAATATTTGCAGTCGTGCCCGTGGAAAATGGGGGCCCACTCGTAAGATGAACTTAGACCAGTAGAGTAAAATTTCATTTTCCCTCGGACCGAGTTGAAGAAAATTTCTTTTCGGACCTAGGCTTTTATTCATGTCATGCGCGAGGCCTATCCCGTTTCTTTAGGCCTACTTGATTTCCGATTGAGGTTTATCCTCATTTATTAGTTGTATAACGTAAGTGTAATTTAATTTAACTTGTGAGAAACATAAAATTAAAATTATAAAAACTTAATAGTGTTTTATAACAAGAGTTAAAGGAAAATTTGAAAATTAAAACGATAAACAATGTTAACCTAATTAGCTAAAGTTCAAGTTTGAACGTAAACAACACGAAGAAAACTAAATAAATGACTACACTACCATTACAATTGTCGTGCATTTAGTGATACGGTAACATCCTTATTGTCGTGCATTACTTTCATCAGCACCCGACCACGAACGGTGCAATGGTACGGAACAGCAAGTATGAACCGGTATTATCCGGGGATGACCGGGGAAGGGACGTCATCCCGGGAGAGAAAGCCAAACCCTTCAGTCACCAAATTAAGGACTTTGAGCACGAAAACAAATTTGCTCTGTTGCCAGCAAAAGTTACCTCTTTTCGTCATGCTAATTAAGGTGACATCATTTACATACTCGGAAACAGTCAACCTTTTACGTGATGTTATGCAAAATAACGCTTTAACAGAAGAATTTCTCGTGTGGATGTGGTTGTGATTTTTTTCCTTGTATATTGTGCCTTTTAAGCGAACATTTTAGGTTAGATACAGGATGGCAACAAAAGAATCGTACAAATTTAGCTTATTCCAAATGAAATTTTTACAGTTTTTTTGTGGACACTCTAATATATATATATATATATATATATATATATATATATATATATGCAGTAAGATTCATTTCTGCTGTACATATCGCAAGCTTAACTTAGAGCTTATGTATACAAAAAAAGCTGTACCTACTTAAATATTAGCAAAGCAATATAATAAATGGAAGGTATATTTAATCAGTGAGGCGAGTTATTTACGTAAGAGTATCATTTGCGTATCATCTTGAAGAATGTTATAATACTACTAATAATAACCCTAAATTTATGTTTTCTTACATTTTAAAAATTTCGTGTTAATAATGTCTTGTATATTGGATATAAATTTACGAGTAATACCTTGTCAATAATATTTCATCTATTATTAATGTACAGTATAATATTTTAATTTTACTTCTTTCATCACATACTGTTACGATTTTTTGTATCTTGTCTGTAAGGAAGTGAGGCGGAGTTCTGAAGTTATTTAATAATAATTTTAATGAAAATGTCAAACTCCTTCTGGGACAGAAGTCCTTCACTCCTCAGGTAAATGAACTCGGGTACTCCTTCGGCAAATTCAGTCAGGAATTCTTGCAGAAGAGGTTCAGGAAGGAGGGAAAGGAATGTAGGAAGCTAACTGATCGTTTATTCCGACACTAAATTGTTCATTTCCGATTTCTTTAAGGCCAATTGAATCCATACGCGAACGGCTTAATGAGGCATTCTTTTTAAAGTTTGAAGCTGATCGGGATAGTTCTACTTTACAATATCAAGGATATCTTCGCACTTTTCATGCAGAAATTCTCGTTGAATATCCTTAGGAATTATCTGACAGATTTCTTATAGGAAACGAGAAGTCCTGCCATGAAGTTCGTCTTCTTTCAAGATTTCATCAAATATATTTTTAAGCAATTTTTTTATTTAGTCCTAAGAATTTTAAATATAATGGTAACTCAATTCCACTTGCAACTTTGAAAGTTGGGTCAGGGTATCTTCCGTTATTTCATTTTACTTTATGATTTAATCAATTGTTAAGTTCAGGTCAGTAATGTTTCCTGGAGATAAGTTGTCAACGGAATCAGGGGCAAGCCATTGTGGGGAGCAACTGGGTATTGATACATCTTTTGAAATTTTTACTCCCATTAAGAATTGTTTAAATCGCTGCATAGATTCTCTTGTTTGTATAAAAACTTTATTCGTATTAACTTTCAAATGTGTTTTAATTATACACCGTTTTTAAATATTTTATAAGTAAAAAATAATCGATATAAAGTATATAGACAGTGGAAACAAAGCCTATATAAATATACATATGATATAGTCAGTCCACTTTAACGTTAAATCGTGTCAAAATTTCATACAAATGACTTTGAACATAAAATTTTAAGACGGAGATTTTGACGAATGGGTTTTGGATGTGAAGCCCAGAATCTCGATGGGTGCGTTATTTCGTGAATTTGTTGAGCGTTTGTATGCGGCCTTTTTTTTGGCTCTCAGAAAAATGTATGAAATTTTATAGAAGCGTGGGCTGACTAGGTGTAGTTAGGCTTTGGTATAACTGAATAACGGTTCTACATACACTCAGAAAAAGAGAGTTACGCGTTTGTCAAGAATAATTTTAAAACATGAAGATCGTAAACCAACGTTTCTCAGCCAGATTTTCCCCACGACCCCCGTGTCAGAGTTTTAGATCGGAGCGACCCCTTATCATCCTACAGGGGTAAACGAATTCACGAAGCGGGTTCTTTTAGTTTATTTGCGCACAAATCACTACTACAGGGGTAAACAAACTACGACCCGGGGGTTCGCGACCCACCATTTGAAAAACACTGTCGTAAACAATTTAAAAATGACGATTTATGAAAAAAATTATATGACCATATATAAAAATAAATTAATTCTTATTTAGATTTACCAAACGTTCAAATAAAAGGTGATCATCGCGCGCACATTTGAAAAGTGATTGTTACTCTAAAGTCTAAATCACATTGCATGTCCCTTGACATCCACGATATCAGCAGCTCCTCTTACCATCATCAGTTTCATTCACAAACCCTCACGATTTGGTAGTACCATCATTTTGTGATCATGCTGATGATAATGGTAATACATAGGATAAAAATCTCATATAAAATTTTATATATATATATATATATATATATATATATATATATATATATAGAGAGAGAGAGAGGAAAGAGAGAGAGAGAGAGAGAAGAGAGAGAGAGAGAGAGAGAATTTGACAAAAGTAAATAGATACCACGATGATTGTCTTCAAGAATAAGTAACAAAGTTACTTCGGTGGAATACCGGAACTTATCCCCTTTTACATAATGGAAAGGGGAAAGTAACACGATTCTAAATATATTGATTCAATAGTTTAGGAACTATCACAGATTTCATGGTGCCAGTTTTTCATTGCTTATTACTAATACTGTCTTTCAAGTTTTGGGTGTAGTTATACAGTATATATTAGGCATCTCTCTCTCTCTCTCTCTCTCTCTCTCTCTCTCTCTCTCTCTCTCTCTCTCTCTCTCTCTCTCTCTCTCTCTCTTATATATATATATATATTTAGAAATTTTATTTAATCTTTTTATTTTCTTTTTTGAAGTACCTTTATACAATGAAGTACATATCTTGTAATTTAATTTGTCCTTTTTTTTTACTCTCGTAACTATGTTCTCAACTATATTACAGTTAACCCCATTTGAATATTCAAACAAGTGTTTGTGATACGCAATTGCTGTCAAACTGGTTTCATTTTTTTTTAAGTTTTGAAATGTTGTCCGCTGAAAGGCTCCATTCCTAATGCTTTTTGAACCTACAGAAGGCTCCCATTAAGGTTTCATTGCAGGATAATAGACGGTCATAATTTTTTTCTTGTGAATGAGCTCTGTATATGTAATTTTTATTCACTGACGAATAGGTAATTGAGCTAATTTGCATTAATATGCTTCAGTACTGTATGATTAGTGTTGGTTTGCATATTTAAAGAATATTAAGAATATTAAGTAAGTAATGTGTGAATATATATATATATATATATATATATATATATATATAATATATATATATAATATAGTTTTTCATTGGCGGGGACACCAGCTTGACCTTCGTGTGAAGAGAGACCAACACACGGAACAGCAACGAGGTTAACGAGGTGTGTGTATGTATATATATATATATAGTGCCCAAGTTATAAGCACCAGTTTGTAGTAGCAGTTTAATTGAGGCAAGTTTGTAGAGCCTAATTGCGCACAAGTGGTAATTTATAATTTTAAAAATTAAAGATATAATTAAATATTTAATTAGTTTTGGGGGTCACCATTTGTTTTTATTAATAATCAAGGAAAGGAAAGACTGCGTGATTTTTTCCTTTAATTAACAAACTTAATATGCAATGATTAATTAAGTACGGTACATACAACACAAGAATGCAATTGCTCGTAAATCAATGTTACTTACAAAAGGATTAATATATATGAATTAATTTTCAGTATGAATACACAATGTTGCATACAACAAGAGATATTAAATTGTATAATAATACTTGATTGTTTATTTTTAAATTGCTAGATCGACAACTGACACAAGATACGAGCTCTTTGTACAGACAAAAAAAAATAAGCGAGCGAAGAATTTCTTAAAACGACACTTTAGACTACGGCCGAGTGTAGGCCTATACGCGAACTTGTGCTCCAAAGAAACGACTGGAAGAAAATTGTATGGTAGGCCAATACCTGAAAGATGCTTTTCGCAAGGCGTCTGAGAGGGTACTGACTTTGAAATTGGCGATGTGGCACACGAAGTAGTTCACTTTTTAAAGGTTGACTTTCCTCTGAAAGTAATCACCCTGATTGTGACCTCCAATCGGCATGTAATCGAGTTGACAAACCTCTTGCATTATTCTGTATTTATCGATTGCCAGGTTGTCATCAAACACCTCTTCAGTTCACTAAATGTTCCTGGTTTACGCTTTTGGACCTTCTGCTCAGCAATATTCCAAAGATTTTCTGTTGATTTTCTAAGATTGGTGTGGGTGTAGGGTAGTGATGTAGCGGTTGTCCGCAACCACAATTAAGGAGCAACCGCAGATATTCTCAGCTCCGCAACCGCAACAGCAACCGCATTTATTAGTGCGGTTATTGCGATTGTTTGAGGATATCTTCTTACTAGGGCAACCAAGTGCTATAAATGCTAGTGTAATGGCTATAAATGATATAAACGTCGCCAAATACTGTTCCTGTCATACCTCATGCCTTCACTCAAGGGTGCAAAAAAGTCCTTGTATGAGGACCCCTCAAGTGTTCCTGGTGAACAATTATTTAGTGGAGCAGGGATCACTACTATGAAAAAAGGAATAGGCTGAAGGGGGACAAAGCTGAAAAACTTTTATTTTTGAAATACAGTCTCCCAGCAATTCAATTTAAATATAAGGATTAAATAATATATATATATAATATATATATATATATATATTATAATTATATACACCACTTTCGAATGGGCGGTGGTTGGGGAAAGTGGTTGGTAGGATACAAAACGTGTTGGGTCCTCGTCCCGCATCCTAGAAACACACTTTTTACAGTTTAGATTATAGTCATTATATTAACTGTGAAAACTGTGGCTAAAACGCGATATTTTAATTGTGCTGTTTATTCTTAGGTAATATTATGATGTTATAGGGTACATAACCGCAACCGCAACCGCGCGGAGCTCTATTTGTAAGCTCCGCAACCGTAGAGCTATGAAAAATGACACATCACTAGTGTGGGGGTCACTTACATTTGTAAATAGAACTGTCAATAGTCACGTTTATTAAGAAATCTTAGAATACTTCATACTAGAGTCTGCAGAACAGCTGTATGGAGACGAACCATTTATTTTTCAAAATGACCTGGCTCCAACTCACGCGGTTCGTGCAACATCTACGTGGTTTGATGCTCATAAAATTGAAGTACTAAATGGCCAGCTAATTCTACCACACTTAATCCGATACAAAATCAGGGCTAAGGGTGGACCAACTAAATACTAAGACGCAGCGTTAAAAAGTCTTTGATGAAGGTTTAATATATTGGCAGTACTCAATAAACAATGAATTTATTCTATTTTTTAGTAACACCTGTCAAGATATTCTAATATGTTGGTATGTCGGTATGCATTAACTTCTATTTAATAAGGTTTTTGCTATATTTTAAATTTTCTTTTCAAAACTGGACACAGAAATTGTCGTGCGCAGCCCTTTAATTTTTGTGGTGCGCACCTTTTTCAATTGAACTGATTTCTTACGTGCGTGTTCGGTTAGTTCAGGATGACTCTGCCTATCCACTCGGATGGCCCTTTAGTTTTATACGCGTAATTTCCCTCGGCTTACTTGAAGCCCACTTTCGATTTTAAACTTTCAACGTTAATTTACCCTCATCTTACAAGAGAGGCCTATTGCAAAGTAGCATAGAAACGACACACTCCCTCTTATAAAGTTTATTCAATTTCACTTCAATTAGTATATATCAGGTCATCCCATAAGTAATGTCGTTTTTTAGATCGGAATTTGAAGGACAAAAACAAACTCAACTGAAACTTTTTAATCTAGTATATATTTTCCATCGGAATCAATGACACTCTGCCAACGTCCTACAAGCTTTTCAATGCTTTTGCAGACTCCTGAAGAGATGATAATCTGAAAGCGCAAGGTCTGGAGAATATGGAGGATGTGGAAGTTTTTCCCACCCAAGCTCCTAAATTTTTGCAGAAGTGATCCGAGCGGAATGAGGATGTGCGTTGTCGTGGTGGAACACGATTCCTTTCCGATTAACCAAAGAAGGTCTCTTTTCTTTTAGTGCAGTGATCAATCGATCCAGTTGTTGACAGTAGACTTGAGCAGTGATTGTTTGGTTGTGTGGTAAGGTTTCAAAGTGTATTACACCACCTTTATCCCACCAAACACTAAGCAACACCTTCCGAGGGTGAAGATTTGGTTTTGGCTGTGGTGTCGCTGGTTCTCCGGCACAAACCCACTGTCGACGGCGCTTAGCATTCTGGTACAGTATCCACTTTTCATCACCAGTCACTAAACGGTGCAAAAACGGATCTTGGAGTTCACGGGAATGAAGAGCTGTGCTAATGTTTACCCGCACCCTCAGACTATCGACCGACAATTCATGTGGCACCCATTTTCCTAACTTGGGCACTTTCCCGAATTGTTGCAAATGTCGATGGATGGTGGACAGGGATGAATTGAGTTTCTGAGCCAATTCTTCGACAGTTGTTGAACAGTCTTCTTCAAGTGCAGCTAACAGCAGGTCGTCATCAAACTCAGCAGGGCGTCCAGAGCGCGCTGCATCTGTCAGACAGCAGTCACCATTCCTAAACTTTTGAAACCATCTTTGACATTTCCTCACATGCAGAATATCGTTGCCATAAACGTCCTGAATGTTTCGCGTTGCTTCAGTAGCACTATTCCCTTTTTTGAACTCGTAAAGCATTATATACCTGATATGCTCTTCTGATACCGCCATGTTTATGAGGGGTTCACATAAAGCAAAACACACGTCTTCACTGGTCAAGGTCTGTAAAGTATGTAGCGAAACACGATAGATCTCCTCTTAGATATAATCTTCGGAAAATTTATGCTTAAACCGAGTAGGACTAGTTTAAACTTAATCTATCGTAAAAACCGACATTACTTATGGGATGGCCTGATACATTCAAAGAAATAAGCTGATGTATGATTAAAAATTTTGTTAAAAAGAAAACAAATCAAATTGTTCATTTACGGAAAATGTTTACAAATATTTAAGTCTCAAAAAAAAACTTTTATACAGAGTTTTTTTTTATTTGCGTGTAACAAAAAACAACAGCACTAAATTCAAATTTCGTAATCTAAGAAAAGGTTAGAAAATTAGTTTACTTACAAAAATGTTGGACAGTTGCTCTCGACAGTTCTGCGCGAGTCCCGCAGATTTATTTCCAGAACAAAACAAAAAAAAATCCGCCAAATAAATTAGATTCCTTCACAAAATAATTGACGGGTCATGCACAATAGGTCGCAAACTTACAGTTTAATATTTAATTTGAACCAAATTAAATTAATTTAAAATTCACAAAATTCTTGGTCTGTTGGCTAACATTAAGATCTTCTAACTAAGTTCTCTTTTCCGGTCGCTAACAATAAGTTCTTATACATAAGTTCGCGTAAACGAAAGCAATTCAAATTTTAAGTACAATCGTGAGACAGCTCTAATTCAACTTAGCAATTTTCTATTACACTGCGAGTTTTAAAGATTATTTAAGCCACTGTTAACGGTCGAGGACTTGAACATACAACTCACTTAAAATTCTAAAATACACCTTAACATTTCAAGGGCTCCGCCTTACTCTATTCTAAATGACCTATCAAAACAATTTCAATACATAAGGTCGTCCCTACGAAAGATCTCATCCATGGAAAGAAAGAGCTTTTTCTCCTCCCTTCCTGGGTGTTCCCAGAATCAGTCCTTGATTGGGTATTGACCTTCCCGTCCAAAGACAAAACTCCTCCTTTTCCGGAAATTAATTTAAAATACAGTTCTTGACTTCGAAGCCACTTGGTTTCCCACATTTATGACCAACGTCATGGTCCGATTTAACAAGTGGATTCGAAGTCTGCCTCACAAAGTTTAGCCACGAAGCGAAGAGATAACAAACCATTTTACCTCATGAACCCGGCCAGTTTGTTTTCGCTTCCCTTTGGTTTGAGGGACGATGTTCGACCCGGCCATAAATCTCAGTCGCAAAGCGGTTCTGGGTTCCCCATTCTTGTGAGAACACCAAAATAAAAATCGAACGAACGTTAAACAATCTGAAACATTTTCATTTATTTATTTATTTATTATTAACCATAACCCAAACCACCTTGCTTTAGAGATCTAAACAACAAAATCTTAAAACTAAAATTTCTGCTCCTACTGTATTCTCGTAAAAGATTTCGGCATTCAAAATTGCCGTCACAACAAAGTCTTTTTATCATAATGACGTCACAGATACTCGATATTCCTCAAAAAGGTATATAACTTAAAAGGTATTATGAAGATCATGAGCGCATTTGAGACAGTATTCTATTATTTTGGTCGGGAGCTGTATACACTAAAATTATTGTAGTCAAATATATGTAAAATATAACTAATTATGATATACAGTAAAAATGTTATTCGAAAAAATAAAGGGCTACAATGGATAAACCAAATAAATGAAAACTCTCATAATTTCCAATATATATATATATATATATATATAATATATATATATATATATATATGTATATAATACCCGCTCGTCACACAAGAATTCTCGGTTGGACAATCGAAGACTGGAAACAGCTGTCCTATTCTGTCCTCTTCACGAGTTGGACGAAGGTTGAGGAAAAACATAAAGGGAAGATAAGGTTTAAAACGAAATATAATCACAAATGAACGAAATAAAGTCATAAATACATGAAATATAATCACAAATATTCCATCCTCCATTTCGTTGAATTAAAAATGATTGATGGAAAGAGAATTTGGAGTTTGATCTACTTTGACATCGACTGCATGCGGGGATAGAGGAGAGGCAATGCGTCTCTTTATGCTATTTATTTACAGTAGTCAGTTATATTTTGTATACTGTACATACAACACACACACACACACACATATATATATATATATATATACGATGACTGAAGTAAAATGTGTAACACAGAGGAGGATTCGTCCCAGCGTCACTTGGGTCACGTCCAAACACGTCTCTCAGCACATGGGTGGAGAGAGAGAGAGAGAGAGAGAGAGAGAGAGAGCGAGAAGGCAGGCAGGCAAATATTGTTCTAAAGATTTCATAATCCAAAATGTTAATGCTTTGAAAAAATGTTAATATAAAAGAGAACTGTATCTAAACATTATAAAATGTTAAAAAATATTTTACGATTATAACATTTCGCAAGTTGGCACCCCACCAAAAATAAAGAAATGACCATCTCTGTCCCTGTCTATCATGAACCCACTTAAATTAAGAGTATTTCCTACGTGAAACTGAGCAAACGATGCTTATGTTAAACTGCTTCCACTTAAACTATTAAAATTTTAGGTTATGCATTAAGCCAAATTATGCCCACGTTGCGACACCACTTCCCGTTAGATCAGCGAGGTTATGCGACGTTGGGTCCGTTCACTAATTGGATGAATGACCGTCTTCGCGTTTAAATGATATAGCGACCCGTGGTTCCGATCCAACGTGAAGCTACGGTTTACGAGAAATTTGCCATTACGAAACAGGTTAAAACAACCCCAAAGAGAGAGGCTGAACTTATTTACAATTCTTAAATGAGTATTTCAATATAAACACACTTTATTCTTCTTCGCAGTCTTTCTTCTAAATTTAGTTTTGGGGAACGGTTCAACCATATATTAAAGCAGTGCAGAAAAAGTACATTAAAAATAATACCGAATTGAAACATTAGACAAGATCGGAATTCAGACTCAATAGTAGGTCATCAGATTCGCAATATCAGGCTCCTGAAATCGAATTCCACTGATGATATAAATTTTTTCATACGATTCTTAAAAACCCTTACTTATGTTGTCATCATGAAGGCACAGTTTGGTTATAGGTGGTCGAATACGACAAACTCGAGAGTGGCTAGGAAAAAAGTTTGGGCATGAATATGTATGTAGACATACTGTATATATATATATATCTTTTATGAGTTTATGACACACACACACACACACACACAGAAATAATATATATATATATATATATAAATAATAGGGGTCGACCGCAGATCGATCCTGAACCGTCGTTCAAACTCACACAAAGTAACACAAAGTAAGTATATATATTATATATATTATATATATATATATTATATATAGAGTGTGTGTGTGTGTGTGTGTTAAAAATATTTTAGATTAAATATAAAACAAAGCAAAAAGTTTGATCATCATTTTTAGAAAATGACCTCGAGAGAATTAACAGCTCGCAACAGAGATGCCGAGCATATCGAGGGTCAGTACACTCAGAACAGTTGATCTGTGTGTGTGTGTGTGTGTGTGTGTGTGTGTGTGTGTGTGTATTCATCAGAATGAGAAAAACAATACCATATTTGTAGAAATAATCTTAAATATTGTCATTTTTCCTTTCGTGCGTCTTTTAGCTTTAGAATCCATTCCTTCACCGTCAATGATACAAGTTTGACAGTTGCGTCAGATTTCACAACTGTAATCTCCACGCACAAAAAATATGACTCGTACAACTGCATGAAAACTTCATGGACTTCAGAATCTATTAGACACAAACTGGGACAATAAAATTCCTCTTGAATTAGATTTAAAATACATTCAACGAGATAAATTTAATATAAAATTCGAGTCTACGATAATAACGGGGGAAGGACATGCGCCAAAGGATATTTCGAATATCGACAAAGGCTGAAATGGAAGTATTTTAGGATTACCGCGATAAAGATCGAAGCCTGCATGACAGATTTCTGTCCACCACCCATATTACACAATGATTCTCATGACTCGGCAAATTCATTTTATCCTCCGTTAGTCTGAAATTCAAAAGAAGAAAAGTTTATCGTTTATTTCGTCCTAAATCTCTTTTTGATTTTCCTTTTCTTTTATATTTTTTAATTCCGTGATCCGTTTACAGTCTTTGACGTAATTAATATTTTAATATAAATACAGCCGTCACTCACGGAGAACGTTTCCTCACGCCTTCTTCAAAGAGGTGTTTCGCTATATCGCCCGATTAATTTCCTCTCGCTCAAACAAAAGCATGACAAAGATGGGCTTTCTTGAGACGTTATCTCTTTCCCGCTTCTCTTCTTAACGAAGGAGGTAAGTATACAATATCATTAGGTTTTTTCTCTTATTATTCACTGACGCCGTTGAAGCTCGGTTATACGTCATGAATGTACGTCATGGGTACGTCATGGCTAATATCTCGTCGTAATTTGGCGTGAAGCTTTCTTTCATGATAAGGGTATTCGAGGACCCCCGTCGGGCTTCAAGCCAATAAAGCGACACCCCGATCAGAGGCACAAGGCTGGAAAAGTTGTTATTCTCTGTTATGAACGTTGAATAGGCTTAATAAACGGTCGACCAATGAGGAGGGGCATTTTGAGGGCTTTGTTTTTGTTCTTTCTTGCTCCTCTTCTTTATAGGTTGGACGAGGTCTGTTTGGCATTTTCTGTTTAAGTCGTAGAATGAATGTGTATATGAGGTATAATTAAAATTAGAGCACACACACACACACACACACTAGTTTTACCCTACTTGTGAAGTTATTTTTAATTAAACTAACTAACCTAAACTCATTTAGGTACGACCAAAAGTTTGAAATCTCTGAATTTTAAAAATTGCGAAGTACCTCACTCGACGTACGTGGTACGAATAAAAATAGTGAGTTAATGGAAAAAAATTTGTAATTACGGTACAACAGTGTTCCTCCAAGAAAACAGCCTCACACACACACACACACACACACACACACACACACATTACACAGAAAAACTATTTACCGAATCCAACACTTTTCAGCCCTCAAAAAGAGGCCTTCATCAATTCATTGTAGAGTATTGAGAGAAGGAATGGAGGTTTTTCACGTTTCCTTTGTTTTAACATTCCCTTTATTAGATTTAGAATATTTATTTATGAAAGATTCGTCAACTTGCTTTCACAATCCATTTCACAAACCTTGAGTAATAAAGCTTTAATAACAATTAGATATTAACAATTCTATACAAATAAATATCTGCATTTAATTCTTTTTACAGTAATGAAGACGCTACAGGCAAATTAGCAGTTAACCTCTGAAAACGATATATGTATTCTGTAAAATATAAGCGTACGCATTTTTTTGTTAAAGCATTTTGCGTTAGCGGGAATTATTTATTTACATATAAACGTGTTTTTTTAATAAATAATAAAAATAAATGATTTATCTCAAAGTTGTTTTCCTTCTGTATATCAGCCTTCCCAGAAGTTTTTCTTATCAAAATATCCCCCTCGTAGAAAAAGTCTGGAGGACTTTCGAGATTAAACATAATCGTACATCTGGCATCTGCACATTCACCCTTAAAATATATTAAATATGTCATTAATTTAATTTATTACTATAACCTTCAAATTATTTAACAAATTATTCATTAACTAACTAACTAACTATCATACAGGGTGGAGAAAATTCTTTAAGGATTTTATACATACAATTATTTTTAGTTAACAACATTATTATACAGATAAGTGTTCAAATAATGAAAATTTTATTCACACAAATATTTCGTTAAATTGTAATTTAATCTTCAAAGAGTTCTCCATCCGCTATGATACATTTGTGGATTCTCTCTGTGAAACTCTTCATTCTTCTTCTGAACATATCGAGTGGGATCCTTTTAAGTTGTTCATCTATTCTGCGGCCAAGGACATTCATATTTGGATAGATGAAACCAGGAGTGTAGAGTTTATCACGTAAATAAGCCCAAAGCTAGAAATCACATGGAGTTAAATCAGGTGATCTGGCTGGCCACTCGATGGGACCTCTCCGCCCAAGCCATCTTCCTTCATCGTTGGTATCCAGAATCTCACGGGCAGCTGCAGAGTAATGTGACGGCGCTCCATCATGTTAATAAAGCTAATTCCTGCCAACGTCATAGTAATCTACAGCAAAATTTTTTCTCTCGATACCTGATAATAGCGTTTTCCATTCATCGTATCTCTGATATGCAAAGGAAACAAGTCCTGAATAACCAATGCACGCCCAAGCTGTTAGTGTAGCCGTTTTAACGGGTTTACCCAATCGTATTTTTGGATTTTTTTCGCCCAATAGTGAACGTTGTGTTTGTTTCCTTCACTCGTTAAACCGAAGACACATTCACCTGAAAATTTCCTTTTTTCAAGGAAATCTGGATCGCTGCTGAACTTCTGTCTCATTGTTTCAGCAAACTGCAGCCGTCTATCAGAATCATTGTCGTATATGAGCTGAGAGTAAGTGGGTTTGTAATCGTGGTATCCCTGTGATTTCAATATTTTTGCTACTGAAAATTTGGAAATATCCAATTCCTGTGGACTTTTCTCATTGAAGTTGTTGTCGACTTGAAAACTGTTTAGGACATTTTCTTTGTTATTGCCTTCCGCTTCTTGAACGATCTTTTACCAGGCTCCCTGTTTCCAAAAGTTTGAGCTTCCAGTATCGAAAAGTGGTTGCATTTGGTGGTGGTTTATTATATTTTTCATGAAATAAACGCAAACTTTCTTCACAATTATTATAAGAAATAACCCACGATACAAGATACACCTTTTCTTCATTGCTGTATTCCATCCTTACTGACATGGGGCTGACTGGGGCTAGGGCCTAGGGCCTTCCTGATCTAGCCTAGGGTCATTCCTGGCCTTGTATAGTTGCTTTGAAAAGTATCGCATACATTGCAGTGACATCATTGGAATTTATTTATTATTAACAAATTATTTGCATGTATAAAATCCTTAAAGACTTTTCTCTCACCCTGCATCCTCTAAGATTTGTAGAGACTGTAAAGTTTAGATGTTATACGAAAATGGAAAACTGTGGAATGTATTATTATGGATCCCAGACCAGGCAGGGAAAGAATTATGACAAACTGTGGGCGGCGAACGTTGAAACATGTGAAGAAAGACCGACTGTGCACTTTAAATGCCGTCACCCAATGAACGTACAGGTTTTTCGGAAGTGTGTCTATTGCTATGAATAGGAAACTGTATGCAGAAGGATTCTGTAGAAGGATAACCACAAACCACAAACCATTCATCACAGCTACAATGGTGCAAAGCTTATCGAAATTGAGGAAGAGGACAGTGGAAACGCGTCTCGTGCAGTCATAACTGACAAGTTCCGTTACGCACTGTTTGCAACTGATGGCAGAGTCTTGGTGTGGCGACAGCCGGGAGGGAGAACGCTTCGATCCTTAGTGCATTGAACCAACCATTAAGTGGATATGGCAGTGTGTGGTCAATGTCTCATGGTTTGAACTAAGGCCATTAGCACTTGTGAAGGGTACAATGACTTCCAAGGCTTATTTTGATATTTTAGACAACAGTGCAATTGCATCATCAATTGAATTTTATAATGAGGGTCAACACGACAACGCCCCTTGCTACAAAGCCTCGACTGTAATCCATTGATTCGAGCAGAATAACGTTGACTTGTCATGGCCTGCTCACAGAGCTGATCTCACCAGACAGAATACCTACGGAATAAACTAGAGTGGCGCGCAAAAACAGACCACAGAGACCAACACTTCTTGCGGCATTGAAAATTGGACTGCGGGAAAAATGGCGCAATATTCCCCCTGAAACCTGGAAAATTTATGAAACAAATGATGCTGTCATCATGACCATGATTGGGCTATCCCCTATTAAATACATTTTTTAAGTTATCTTGTTTTATTTATGTTATTCCAATACTTTCGGTAGTATATATATATATATATACACACATGAGTGTATATTATATATATATATATATATATACACACACACACACACACATGAGTGTGTATATATATATATATATATATATATATATATATATATATATATATGGGTCTATATATATATATATATATATATATATATAATAAAGCAAAATGTTTTTCATAAAATAATAGTTTGGAAACTTGGATCATTTCACACAGATTGGCCTTCCAAAGTATAACCTTTCCAGTGTGGCATAACAAATTGAATGGTAATGTGTGATACTTTACATTTTTCATGGTCTGAATGATTGTTCTTAGCTATGTTCTGAGGATACGAATACATTATAATTAAACTTCATAAAAAGAATTGATTTTCTTTCCTTTGACATAACTAAAAAAACTGTATTAAAAGTTAAGTATCTTCCTGTCCGTATTAATAATCTCGGTATGTAATAGTTTTCAAATCAATTAAATTATAGTCTGTAGCTTTGCGAAGTTTCTGGTTTAAATTAAACTGTAATTATGTTAAAATTGATTCTTTGTTTTCAATTTATGAAACATTTAAATTGTAAGAATTATGAAACGCGGAATTTGAAAACAGAAAAAGTGTTGTCATGCCAAATTAGAAGAATTAAACCATAAGGTTCTCATTTGTAATTATCGTATAGCGTTGCCGGTTCATTTATTTTTAAGAAAAATAATAATTGAATTGGTAGAAGATCTAATCTTTGATACGCATTTAAATCAATAATTAGATGTTATTAAATGTCAATACTATAAATAAATGACCAAGAATTATAGCCATTTTATTGACAGTTATAGTCATATTTTATTAACAAAAAGGATGCACTTTTATGTAACTATACAATCTTCTTTTAATTACTAGAAAATGCAGCAATAATTAAATGATTTACAACGCATGCGTGTTACATGTGACGTCATTTGACCATTGCCGAATTAAGGATAACGAAGTAGGCATGCCTATATGGATTTCCTTTGTGTTGAAAAATGTAAACGCAGCTCCACCTGTTGAGTGTTGACCAATGCGAAAATGTTTGTAGGTCATCCAGCATATACAGGAATTATAGGAAGTATTTCTAATATACAGGGTGTCCCATAAGTCCGGCATCATAGGAGAAATTCATATTTTTCTATTTCTACAAACCATAATTCATATTTTTCTCTTTCTACAGGCCATAATGTCTGTGAGCAAGGAAGAACGAATCCCGATAATTCTACTCAGGGAATCGGAGTCAAAGAGAGGCCGCTGCTGAATTTAACAGACTGCATCCAGACCGCGAGCCAATAACACAGAGTTGTGTTAGCAGACTTGTTGCAAAGTCTCTTTGACTCCGATTTCCTATGAGTAGAATTATCTGGATTCGTTCTTCTTTGCTCACAGACATTATGGCCTGTAGAAAGAGAAAAATATGAATTATGGTTTGTAAAAATAGAAAAATATGAATTTCTCCTATGATGCCGGACTTATGGGACACCCTGTATATATATATATATATATATATATATATATATATAATGTAAAGAACGACGCTTGTGTAGAAGAGCGTCCGCACAAGAAGAGGAGAAAGAACGAACAAATGAAAAATTGAGGCACCTCCCAGGAATCGAACCCAGGATCTTCCAATTGCCGGTCGGACATGCTATCCACTACACCAAGGTCCTTGATCAACCAGAAGTCGTAATTCTCCTACATACGAGCGGAATCGAATGCCCTGAGGGGGCACCTTCTCATGCCGCACATATATACATTTTAACTGCAAACAACACACAGTATAGTTAATGTAAAGAACGACGCTTGTGTGGAAGAGCGTCCACACAAGAAGAGGAGAAAGAACAAACAAATGAAAAATGAGGCACCTCCCAGGAATCGAACTCAGGATCTTCCAATTGCCAGTCGGACTTGCTATCCACTACACCAAGTTCCTCGATCAATCAGACGCTCTTCTACACAAGCGTCGTTCTTTACATTAATTATACTGCGTGTTGTTTGCAGTTAAAATGTATATATGTGCGGCATGAGAAGGTGCCCCCTCAGGGCATTCGATTCCGCTCGTATGTAGGAGAATTACGACTTCTGATTGATCGAGGACTTTGGTGTAGTGGATAGCATGTCCGACCGGCAATTGGAAGATCCCGTGTTCGATTCCTGGGAAGTGGCTCATTTTTCATTTGTTCGTTCTTTCTCCTCTTCTTGTGCGGACGCTCTTCTACACAAGCGTCGCTCTTTACATTAATTATACTGCGTGTTGTTTGCAGTTAAAATGTGTGTGTGTGTGTATGTATATAAATATATATATATATATATATATTAAAATATTTCCTATGATTTGGGACTTTTGAAACACAAGTTCTGAATGATAGGAATATTTATTTTTCAGTATTATATTTTTTTTCAGTTAATGTTGACATTAAAAATATTTCCTATGATTTCAGACTTTTGAATCACCCTGTATTATAAAATGTAATTCCACTTACCTCGCATAGTACATTAATCCTTATTACAATCACTGTAAAAGGAATCTACAGTGCAGTTTTGCTCGCGTGCTTACAGTAATTAGTGTCTGTATGTGTGTGTGCATGAGTGAGATAGAGAGAAGGAGTGAGAGAGAGGAAGACACGGACAAATAGACAGACAGACAGACAGACAGAGGGGGAAAGGTTTTGTCGCACTCTGAAGCTCGCGTTATGAATACGGACATTAACTATTTTCCCTCTCAACCGAGAAAGAGAATGTATTGAATTTGCAAATCTTCTGCTTTTTCCGTATCTGCTTACCTTCGTCGAGTGTATATATATATATATATGAGGAACGGATGTCGAAAGCCATCAGATGATGTACTCCATATTTAAATAATGGTTTTATTAATTATTTTTTTAAAAACGTACCGGTTGGCTTCAGATAATGAATATGTAAGTTATGCTGGGGAGGTAGGGGGGGTTCGTCCCAACAGGGGATGACATTCATTTGTCCTGCGGTTGTTGAGTACCCCAGATCATCAATTTTCCTTCAGGGTGTGCGACATGACTTTTTAGAAGAGGAGTTATTTATAGTTTTATATTGCAGTATGGAGACATTTCAAACCCCAATATTTCTCTCTCTCTCTCTCTCTCTCTCTCTCTCTCTCTCTCTCTCTCTCTCTCTCTCTCTCACACACACACACACACACACACACTTCAATTCCTTGATTTCTCGTTCAATTTCTTCATCACAGATTTTCCTTAAGAAGAGTGTGCTATTGTTTGCAATAAAGGTTTACCTAATCACGTCACTTGTCTGTTACCGTTTGCGATTGTCTCCTATTTGGTTTTGTATTTGCTCTTCGTGAATCCGAATTTCGTTCACAGAAAATATCAAACAAAAAAGAAATAAAAAGACAATTGAAAGAATTGAATTTATTTTATCATAAGAATATATAAAAACTATTTTAAACCTAATCCTAATTTATATATTTCTGCAGTAAAAATGCTTTAAAAGTAAATTATTATTATTATTATTATTATTATTATTATTATTATCACAGGTTAACAGCAGAATATAGATAAATTATGTGATGTAATTGTATATAAATGGTTATGACGATAAAAACGGACAAATATCAATGAAAACCTTATTTTAGTTTATTAAAAAAAGTCGTAGTAAGAGGACTGACTGTATATTGACTCCAACATGACATGATTTACCTATATAATGAGTTTCATAATGCTAACATTATAATTACTTTAAACCTATTTAACGTACATCTTTATTACTATACTTAAAAATATGTTCTAAATATATATTTAATCAACCATACATTCATTTACCTCAATTATAATTATATATAGTGTCATAGTTCAGTACGTAAATAGCTGGTGCTATTTTACTTTGTAAAAAATTTTATATTTACATTAAGCTTAGGAAAATTATCTTTTAATATGTTTAAAGGCTAAACAAAGGATTATTATATATATATATATATATATATATATATATATATATATATATATATATATATATATAAGTTATATATATATATATATATAATATATATATATATATATATATATATATATATATATATATATATGTTAAACACAGACCGTGCATGGAACAAGGAACTCTTCTGGGAAAATTAAATCCACTATAGTGGATTTAATTTTCCCAGAAGAGTTCCTTGTTCCATGCACGGTCTGTGTTTAACATATAATTGTCTCAGGGAACCATTCTGAATTTGTGTGTATATATATATATATATATATATATACAGTACACTATATTATGTGTCTCCGTTGATTTTTTAAAGGTGTAACACTTTGAAAGGTTTATATTTTTTATTAACTGAAAAAAAGCACGAAGATTTTACTGTACCTTCTCTACACATTAGTTCCCTAGCGCAAAACACGCTCTATGTGATGTTATTTTAGCTCATTAACTCTTTTTACACGAACAACAAATTTTGCGGTACTCTGGACAGAATATCCGTTGAAATCTGAGAAATTCCTCGTTCAATTGACGCTTTCAATTCTTCTATTAAGTCTAGATTGTGTTTAAACATTCTATCTTTTAAATAACCAAACGGATAAAGTCACGGTGGTTTAGATCCGGTGATGTTGGTGGCCATGATACTCCTTTATCATAAATCGTAGGAAACCTGTTGGACTGGACTCATCCGTCGAAAGTATCGTGTCAGTATCGTGAAATGAGAGGACATCACATAGAGCATGTTTTGTACTAGGGGACTGATTTGCCACGTGTAGAGAAGGCACAGTAAAAATTTCATACTTTTATTTCGGTTAATAAAAAAAATCCATACCTTTTAAAGTGTGAGATGCTTAAAAAAAATTCACCCGATATATATATATATATATATATATATATATATATATATATATATATATATATATATATATATATATATATATATATATATATATATATATATATACTGTATATACAGGGTGTCCCATAAGTCTGGCATCATAGGAGAAATTCATATTTTTCTATTTCTACAAACCATAATTCATATTTTTCTTATGCTCGGGATGCCAATTTCCCTTCCACCATTCTGTTCAGTTACGAGGCTGTTTTTTATGGAAATGGTTAGGTAAATCGACAAAACACCCGCTACTGGTCTCAAAACAACCCTCACTGGTATACCTCTTCAAAGGAACAAGGTGCATCTCGGGTGATGGTATGGTGTGGCATTTGGAAGGATCGCATCATAGGCCCCCTCTTTTTCGATGAATATGTCACTGGATGCACCTACCTACGTATGCTCAAGGAAGAAGCATTTCCCAGTGTCTTGAACGAAGAAGGAAATTTCCCAACATGGTTCCAGCAAGACGGCGCTCCTGCACATTACAGCACCCAAGTAAGGGAATACCTGTACCAACAATTCCCTGGTCATTGTATAGGACGTCGAGGGCCTGTGGAATGGCCAGCTAAAAGCCCGGATCTCACGCCACTAGATTTTTATCTTTGGTGCCACTTGAAAGCGCTGGTGTACGCAGAGAAAATTAGGAGTGTTGAACATTTGCGGCAGCGCATTATTGGGGCATGTACTGTAACACCATTACTCCTGACATCATTCACCGTGTGCTTGCTGACTGGGTATCACGTCTGAATTTGTGTACTGAAAACAATGGTGGACATATTGAGCACGTTCTGTAAATAAAAGCTTTTGTTTTGCCTTTTTTTATTATTTTTCCTATGATGCCGGACTTATGGAACACCCTGTATAATAGGTTTGTCTTTCAACTATAGGCGTGTAAAATATAATTAAACACTGTGTAAATGTGGGTACCTCTAACTATTCTTTAAGGTTCATTTTATGGGAAAATAAAATCTCTTTATGGTGTTATTAAAGGAGGAGGGCAACGCCATTAAAAATTTTAGTTGGTTTAGAACTTTGAAATAGTTTTTAATTACGTTACGTGAATAGTCTCAATTACGAGAGGTTGAATTACGGGGTTAAAGCCATTTTTCATTGTGGGTTTTTCTCCCTTAGTTTTTAATTACATTTTGTGCTACCGAAATATAATGATGGATTTGAGTAATGACAATATAAATACAGCCACAATTTACATCAGACACAAATATTCAGTTAAAAGTGGATTTCATTACCGTGTATATATACATATAAATATTGTGCGTGTGTGATAAGGTGCAAAAGTTAATTTGTTTGAAAATAATTTGAACAAATGAATATTGTGTTTTTAAAGTCTATTAACTGAAATACATAATTCGGAATTAAATGATATAAAATATGTTGTGTATAATGTTGTATAATGAATACCAAAGAATACAGAAAAATTACATAGAATAAAATTAATCTTTCTTAAATTTTAGTGTCACATTTACGATAAATGCTATTAGTAAGAAATATCTGAAATGAATAAGCATTATCAGATCCTAACGAACAGTTTACGTAACGTAATTAAACAATGAATACGTTATATGTAATCAAATGCGTATCTAATTGTCATATACGGACACATAAAACTATATAATAGTTGTATAGGCCTAAAAAAGATATTTGTAGTAGACTTTTTAGAAGTATGGGGAATATATGGTGCCAGATGACACAACAGCTGGGGCGAACGTAAGATGTGTCGCCTTTCACGTGTCTTAAGTCTATGTAAAGCGTGTTAACCATTTTAGCATATCATTTATATGCTGTTTTGACAATCAGGGTTAAAGGTTAAAAGGTTAACCCCATAAATTTAGGTGAGTAGGTGTGTAAAAGCAAAATAAAAAAATCTGTGCCAACGTTCCATAGGTGGACATATGTTAGGGCAGATGATCTATAACTAAGTTGATTAGATTTACATAACTTTTTTTTTTTTTACTATAAGTGACTACAACTTCATGTTGGTCTTGTTGGTGAACCCGCGTACACTTCTTATTCTTTATGTTTAATACATCATTTCCAAGGGTTCGGGAATAGCCTGAGCACGACATGAACGGACGAAGGCAGAACAATTTAAGTCTCTAAAGCTTAAAGCTTTGTATTTAAGCAGGAAGTACATTGCAAACTTGAAAGCACTGACATTTTAAGTCTCTTTTAATTGAGTTCCAACATGGCGGACAAAAGGTTCGGACTGAATAAATGATGAAATGTGAGGTTCCTTTAAAAATTCTTTGATAAATCATTCTGTAGTGAGGTCGAATATAGTAATATAATTTGATAGACGTTTCTTAATTTTTAGGGGCATCTTTTAATACTTAAAATAATTTTTGTGGGAATTTTAATGTCGAACAATGAGTTTGAACTTTCAGATACGATTAAAATAAAAAAAATATGGGATCCTTTAAGGCAGTGTTTCTCAAACTAGGGCACCTACGGGGTTAGCTTGGAGTGGGGGAGGTGCGCAAATTTCTATAATTTTACTTATTGCACTAATAATAATTTAAAAAATAATGAATGAAATAGGAGAAGGGGCTTTTTAATCTAGTACCTCAGGTTTTAAACTTTAGATTCAGACTCTTTTTACAATATAAAATTAACATAAAATCCTAAATTATCCAATGACACGAGCTTCTTATATTTGAGAAGGGAGTTCCATTATTCTTTTTGTATTGAGAGAGGGTTCAAACAAAGAAGTTTGAGAACCACTGCAATAGGAAATTGTTAAGGACTTAGTGTTCTTTTTTTTAATTATTAACGAACAGTTAAGGTTTATCTTTAAACATTATCACTATATACATAATTTAGTTATAATTGTTCGTAGTTAATTTAACAGATTTTTACGAATAAAACCGGTAACGTTTACTTGTTTCATTTTCACTTTTTGGATATTATTTAATTTTTTACACAAATCAAATAATAAAATTTTATTCTATTTTCCTTCAATAAAAAGAATTAAATTTTTATTTTATTATTTCAAAATACTTTATTTCTTTTTAAAGTGATATCGCATGACCAAATATATATTTTTTACATAAAAATATTAAATTATAAACACGAAAAAAATATTATGGATAAGCTCAATTAAAAAAAAAAAAAATTAGTTGAAAAACGTATTTAAAAAACGGAGAAAGGATAATTGAAAATATCATATTATCCGAACTGCAAAAATTCATTAAAAATTTATAGAATCTTAAAACGTTTAAGAGCTGTTTCGTTCACGAACTCCAAAAAGAAAATGAAAAATATTTAAAATAAATTTGTGCGCAAATTTATTTTAATATCCCTACTTCGTGCGCATAATAGAAAACGCGTCAATCACTTGACAGTTAAGTATGGCCGTTTTTACCCACCTACACGAAACTTTACCCATCTATATAGAACATGAGATACACGTAAAGGAAAAAAAATCTTTTTCTTCAATTTCCTAATTTTAATCCGTTTTTTTTTAGGTCCCTCACGATTTGTGGTCATGAAACGAAGAGAAGGAATCTGACATATCCTCTATTGTCTTTCACGACGTCCTACAAGAAATTTACTGACATTTTTTTTCTGACTCTCTCAGAAAATATATGCAGCAAATAGAACTCTTAAGAGTGATTAATGTACCGTACACTTTATATAGACATATCCGGTACATGCAGTCATATATATATATATATATATATATATATATATATATATATATATATATATCATACAACTTAGAATTATATAATGGCAAGCGACACTGAGGTCACCCAGCTGTTCATCCTTTCGTACAAAAAAAAAGATTGGTAAATAAATGGGTGCCTTGGTTGCCAACAAATGATTAAGACGCTAGGCAGCTGATCGGGGAGTCGTGAGATCGAGTCCGGGCGAGAACTTTGTAATTTCTGACCAACCGTAGTGGGTCATGGTTCGGATTCCACTTTCAGCTGTAGGTCTAAGGTGGGGAAACAAGCTTGACTTTCGTCAGAATGAACAGTCCGATCACATTGCTTTACAAGAAAGGAATGAGTGGACTTTTGGAAATGTTATATGGCTGTCATTTCATAAATATAGCATAGTCATACCTAATTTTGTCGTGTACAGTATATACAAATCACGAGAAGAAAATGAGGTGAGAGAACGACGATAATTAAACTATTTCACTTATTTTATAAACTATTAAAGCGATTTGTAAATTAAATACCATTTGAAATACAACATAAAAATCAACCTTAGTTATACATTTATGGATATAAAAGATATTATAATGTTACAAAAGATACGCACAACATTTGTATTTTTATGACACACAACACAGACCTTGAATATAAAAACCTTACAATACATCAACTTAACAAAATTACATTTCCAATATTCATTTAAGAATTGTGTATATTTATTTTTTTATGCAGGAAGAGGGGTCGCGGACGAACCGCAAAAACGCCCCCACCCCACCCCCCCTCCCCACATAGAGGAAGAAGAGAGCCAAAATCAAGGTCAAAGGTTTTGGAGAAGCTGGACGTTCCAGAGTTGACCGGTTGAGTAGGTGAAAGACTGAAAATACAGATTAACCCTCGCGTTACAGAGTTCGACAGAAAAGGAATAAGACTGTGTCGAAAGTCTAATACCGCAAAGCTGTCCTTAACTCTTAGAAGCTGTTTTAGAAAGAGAGGATATGTGATCTTTCCAGGAAAGATCACTAGAAGAGGAAACGCCAAGAATGTTAAGAGAAGAGGGAGCATTGAGTTGTGTATTGTTGAAGGTAAGGGGATAGTAGTGCTGAAGATTGTTAAGAGTAGACAGATGAAGAAACTGAGTTTTTGAAGCATTCAAAGCCACGAGGCTTTCTCTGTCTCAATCAGAGATAGTAGAAAGATCAAATGTCACCATGTACCAAGCCATAGTCATTCAAAGTCATTCAGTACGTTTGTCATATGTTAGAGTGTCAAACTATCAAATATAACATATCAATCACTAATTCTTCTGCAGACCCCTGGACAAAAGTTATGCACCACCCACTACAATCTCTTCATATATATAATGATGAAACTTGTTAATTACAAATTGCTGAAAATAATGCTTGCATAAAATATATTTATTTTATGTACAGTATATATATATATATATATATATATATATATATATATATATATATATATATATAAATATATATCTAATAAGTATCCTTATATATTTACATGTATTTTATATATATTATAAGGCACAAGTACACAAGCATAATTGTATTTTAATATGGTTTATACCTTTGTACATATACACTATTGTAAGGTTGATCAGGTTATACTTTTTCCTTGTCTTTTTGTTTCTCGCAAGCACTTCCCATTACCATATTTAATTACAGGCTACTTTAGACATTTTATAAAAGTACAGAACATTTATGAAATAAATTTACTTATATATATATATATATATATATAGATATAATATATATATATATATATATATATATATATATATATATAATATATATATATATATATTGTTTCAATGCCTCAGAAAACAAGATTAATATTCATTACTAGAAAGTTTATTCTATATACTCTCTGTAATTTTCTTCAGTTCATTTAAGTTTCACTCTTTTAATAAACTTATGACTAGTTTTCGAGAACTGAAAATTACACATCCAAGGACGTTACTTCCTCAATTGTAGCTATTGTCGGCTTTTTCTTCGACGAAAGCGTGCTTGTTATGGGCGCTTTCAGTGTCTTGCTGGAACAGATCGGCGTCCGTGAATGTACTTTGGATATGGCCATCGGTTCATAGGGAGGAACTTTGGTGGGGTCGTTTATCGTGTTTGTCGCGTTCGTCGTTGGGCTCGACACTGGACTGTCATTATTGTTACGCCCCACCAGTTTTTCTCTCTTTTCTTCATCCTCACTGGTGTAGTAATAAGCAGATTGCCTTCTAGAACACGCGAGAGCCGTAATCACTACCAGCATCATGGCTAAGATGAGACCGCAAGCAACTCCCACCAACAAAGCGAGGTGATCCTTGAAGAAAGCAGCAACCGTCTCAAAATGACTGTTGTTTCCAACGTTACCGCGTTTGTTGATTGATGAGCGCGGTTCATCCGCTTGAATGATGTCATCCGCACCTTCCCAAACTGGCCAGACAACCTGAGCAACCAACGTACACTCTTCAAGGTTTTCTTCATTCAAAAGAACCATGGGTTGTCCCGCATACTTTTCCGGACCTACGCATTTGAGGCATGTTACGGAAGACGGTTTCTTCTTACAAGAAGACACAGAATGAGGTTGCTTTGTAGAGGATTTCAACCAGTCTATCAAGTATGAAATATGGCATTCTTCACACTGCCAAGGATTCCTCTCGAGTCGAACTGACATTAAAGATGACATTGCACTGAACGCAGATACCACATTCTGACTTAGCCCTCGGAAGCTATTGGCAGACAGATCTAATGTTTGTAAGTGAGGTGTTGAATAAAGCAGCTGATGAGGAAATTTGGATAAGTAATTTGAAGAAATATTGAGATGACGCAAGTGACGTGAACGACGCAACAGATCTGCCGGTAAACGAGTAAGTCCAAGATCTCCGATCCCAAGTTCACGGAGTTGTCTTGCTTTTGGAAGAATTTCCTGCAGTTGGTCTATGTGGAGTGAATTACCAGAAAAATCTATTAATTTCAATCCGGTCAGAATCGGTTCCAGTACTTTTGGCTCGAGAACTGAAAGTCTATTGTACGAAAGGTCAACAATTTTTAAAGATGAATTTTCATAGGCTCCTTCCTCAATGGAGGATAGTCTATTGTGGGAAATGTGAAACTCTTGCAATGGGGCACCTTGCAACTGTTCTTTCTCTATTGTGGCAATATGGTTTCCATTTAATTTAAATTTTGACAATTTAAATGCAATCTTCAAAGGAGGAATTGATGTGAGCCGATTATTGCTCAAGTCTAAGCTTTTTAAATACTGAAGTTCTTTGAAAATAGATTGGGAAACCATAAGCAAACCGCATCCAATGCACTGCAATTCGATTAATTGTGGTAGATCCGCAAATCGATCATAAGGTAAATCGCCAAGCGGGTTATAACTTAGATCAAGCTTTTCCAGCTTAGAAAGGCCAAAAAATATTCTTGAAACGAGTTCTGGCATACGGTTGTGAGATATATCCAGTGACTTGAGGCGCTCCAGGTATCTAAAAACTGCAGACGGTGCGGATTCAATGTTGTTGTGGCTCACGTCGAGAGCTTCAAGTGCTTCTGGACCTCGAAAATTGGTAGGTAGAAGAGCAGTAATTGAATTATAGGAAACATTCAATAAAGTTAATTTTCTAAGACCCCAAAATGAGTGTTCACCTAGAGCGGGTACCTGAGAATGGATCACATGAATTTCCTCTAGCTTTTGTAATCCTCTAAATATAGGACCGAGTGTTAAAGAGTTTGTTTTTCCTTCTGGGGCACTTACAACAAGAATTTCTGCTTCCGAAGGCATGTCCAAAACCGGAAGGGGATCACTTAGTCCTCCCTTTAAACACAAAACTTGCCAATAACCCTTTTCATCCAGAGGACACGAGCAGTCTTTCGGACACATGGTTAGTGCTTTCGTCAAGCCCAGTATAAATAAAAGGGCCGTTGTGAGGATAGTCAACATCTGAAAAAGGAAAGAAAATTTTGTTAAAAGTGTATATATATTTCTCTGCAGGTTGTCTTGTTGTTCATATCAATGAACACATCATATTAATTTACAATAATATATTAATTTATAATATATACCAACTAACCAACCAACCAACGAACCAGGGTATATATATATATATATATATATATATATATATATATATATATAGTCTGGCAGTGCTGAGACTCCGCTGAGTTAGGTTCGAACTCCAGTGTTGCTTAAATCTCGTCGGTTGTCTTTTCTGTATTTCGCATTACGACGAAGCGGCGGGCCGACTTCTCCCTTTTAACTGACTTTGACTAAGGTAGCCCAGGTTTGGGCCCCTACCCCCCACTTTCTTGAGGGATATATATGTACAGTATGTATGTACAGTGGCTTTTCAAATTACTTGGACCACGTACATATTTGAGATAGTTTGAAAAGAGATTAGAAAAGGTTTTCAAAGGATTAAGATAAGCCGTTTATGGGTATTTGCCTTTTTGCGACATGTCTAGACACACGTAGTCTCAGAGGAACGATTGTTATCAAGAATTGCTACCTTCTACGAGATTTATCAAAAAAAGAGAAAAATCTGGGGGTGGTCCAAGTAATTTTAGAACCACTGTAATTGCATTGCAGTTGGATATCACGTTTCGTTATGAGGACTGCGAAGAGTTAAACGTGTATGGTATGGCTACTCTCTGAATCCACAATAAATAAACATTAGATGGTGACATTCCCAGACTGATCCAGACTGATTTTAATTTTAAGAATTCGCGAGGAAACCGCGATTTTATCGTACATAAGATAGTACACCACTTATAAAGGATTTGCGCGTAAGAATCGTAAATTGGAGAAATAATTGAACATCAACGCTCTAATAAATACTAAACTTCCCTTCATACCCGCTTAATGTTACATCGATGATGACAGTTTTGAAACTATTTATCTTTGTTATCTCCCAATGAAAAATATTCGGTCCTAATAAAAGGCATAAATGATTGTAACCTGTTCAAAGTGCTGAAATATCACCGACTTAAATTTATCCTAAAAACGGGATATCCTGCTTTAAAAGCGTATCAAATTACGGACAATATCGCATTCTTATGTGGGCTTGAGACCATTGGTCAAAAATAGTGAATGCTGAATTACGTTTATTTCACGGGTAGGCCTAAAAGTAACTGAGTAATTAAAGGGGTTCGGGGGGACTTAGTATCCCTTAGGAAAAGTATCGTTAAGCGTTGTAATTACTTTAAAATCCTTATCACATTCTGTTCAGAGGAGGACGTTCAATATATATATATATATATACTTGGTTATCCTTGGTTTACTTCCGCCCGAATTGTTCATCCTGACAAAGTTTAAGCGTGTCATTCTACCTTAGACCTACAGTTTAACGTGGAATCCGAACCGCACCCCACCAGCAGCCCAGCGTCTTAAGCACTAGGCTACCCACAGTACCCATTTATCTACCAACCAATTTCTTTATTGTGTGGAAGGATGAATAGCTGGGTTTTACTGCTCGCCGACTGCCGTCACCGGGTCTCGATCCCAGAGCCGATGAATTCGTAGTCAGCGACGCTAACTAATACACTACCGATGCGCATATATATAAATATATATATATATACACAGTGGCACTCATAAGTATTCGTACAGAGAAATATTTTAGTTATATTCGTCGTTATCTTTTGTTCCATGCATTGGATAGTTATGAGAAGTTTACCGTCCGTTTGGAAAAGTTTAGCAAATAAAAATTTGGTTTAACTGCAACATATAATGTGAAACATCAAAGAATTTGAGGAAAATAAAAAAAATAAATGTAAACGTTTTCGTACATTTCCTTACAAAATTATTTAATACGTTGGGTGTTCACCTTTTTCTTGAATGACTCCGTTTTGGGTATTTTTCTACAAGGTTTCGACATCTCAGATTCGAAGGGTTTTTCTTGCGGACACCTTTTTTCAAATCAAGCCATAAATTCTCGACTAAATTGAGATCTTGGTTTTGACTGAGCCACTCGAGAAGTTTGAAATTATTTTGTTGACGCCATTTCATGGTGCTCTTACTTTTACGTTTTGGATCATTATCTTGTTGCAGTACCCGATTGCGACCCATTCGCAACTCCCGAACTGAAGGCAGTACATTTTCTTCTAAAATTTCCTGATATTTCTTCGAATTCAATATTCCATTGATGGCAACAAGCTTTCCTGGACCAGAAGTACTAAAGCATCCCCAAAGAAGCAAACTACCACTACCACGTTTAACTTCAGGAAGGCTGTTTTTTTCTCGAATGCAGTATTTGATTTTCGTCAAATATACTGTTGTTCGTTATTTCCGAATAATTAAATTTTGATCTCGTTTGTCCACAGAACTTTCTTCCAGAATGCAAATCCATAATTTTGATGATCCTTGGCGTACTTTAAGGTTATTCTTTGTGCGCTTTTCGTTGCGGAGGTTTTCTTCGTGCAACTCTTCCATGCAGATCATTCTTTTTCAATGTACGACGTACAGTAGAGGGATGGACATCGATCTTAGACAATCTTAATGTTTTGCAAATATCACCCGCAGTCATTCGTGGATTCTCAGCAGTCATTCTTTCAATTCGTCTAGCTGTACGTTTTGAAATCTTGCAAGGTCGTCTACACCTTAATAGAAGTTTGATTGTTCCAATGCTTTTCCATTTTTTGTAACTGCAGCAACCGTCGTAAATGGAATTCGAAGGTCTTCTCCTACCTTCTTATAACTCTTTCTAGACTCGTGGGCAGAAATAACAGATCTCTTAAGATCTGTAGACAGCTCTTTACCACGACGACCCATTGTTTACTAACGGCTTGTACAGTCATCCGTCTTCCATGCAGATTCACAGATAAAATTCTAGAATTTAAAATTGCCAACAGTCTCTAATCAATAAGCAGCCAACTACTGTAAAAAATTTAAATTCTTCAAGACTAAAGGTAGACACACAAAGTATTAAATAATTTGTAAATAAATGTGCGAAAACTTTTGCATTTTAACTTTTTTATTTTCTTGAAATTCTTTGATTTTTACATTATATGATGGAGTTAAACTAATTACGTTATTTGTTAATTTTTTCCAAACGAACGGTAAACGTTTCATAACTATCCAATGCATGGTACAAAACGTAAGGACGACGAATATAACTGAAATATTTCTCTGTTCGAATACTTATGAGAGCAACAAACAATTTTATATATATATATATATATATATATATATATATATAATATATATACAGGGTGTCCCGTAAGTCTGGACCCATAGGGAAAAATAATAAAATTACAAAATAGTCCAAAAATTTATTTATAATATATTTTTTTATTATTTTTATTATTATTTTTATTATTTTTTTATTATGATCTTACTCCGCTGGAGTTTTATTTGTGGGGCCACTTGAAAGCCAAAGTGTACGAGGTCAAACTTCAGAACATTTTCCACCTTAAAGCACGCATTGTGGAGGCGTGTCAAGAAATTTCTGCGACTGTGATTCAGAAAGTGCTGTCGCAGTGGAGATTGCGTCTTCAACTATGTGTGCGACACAACGGCGGACACTTTGAACAGATTATGTAATAAATTTTTGGACTATTTTGTAATTTTATTATTTTTCCCTATGGGTCCAGACTTACGGGACACCCTGTATATATATATATATATATATGGTGCTCTTCCAATATGTGCTCTACCGCGAAACTGTGATCTACTATATTCCAATACGTGCTCTACCGTGGAACTAGCCTTATAAGGCTAACTAACGAAAATATCATGACTTAACCTAACCAATCGTTAGGTCAACTATACGCCCTTGACGATTGGTTAGGTTAAGTCGTGATATTTTCGTTAGTTAGCCTTATAAGGCTAACTAACGTACCTGCTCCTAATCCGAATAATCTAAGGTAGATCACGTATTGGAATGTAAATTTTCGCGGTAGAGCATATATATATATATATATATATATATATATATATATATATATATATATTACATAATTTCCGACATGTTTATTTCTCAGAACCAAAATTCACAAAATGAATTGTATGGTCATACAATTCAATCTATTCCTATGCTGTTCGTATTTTTCCGCCTCGCGCCAGCCTACCTGGGCCTAAGGCTGTATGGCTTTTCGCATCACTGAACAAAGGTTATTAATAATTCAATCGGCTCCGTACCCTTGAAATACCCGCAGAGTTTTACAAATTCCAAACGTTTTAACGAAAGAGAAGTGATTATTTAAAGCAAAGGTTTACTCTCAGTTTATTAATCGCTCGAAACGAGTAAATAACCAGTGAAAAACAAAGGCTTTTAAGATGAGAGGAAAAACATTTAACTATGATTGGTTGGCTTTTAATTCTAGTTTTGAATGACATATGGAAACGGTGAAGACGTATATAAATCGGACGTGAAGGAATTTCGATAGGGTACTGTGTCTTTACACCAATTCTTAATTCTATTTTCCTTAAGCAATTTTATAAAAAATGAAATTACAATTTGCTCCTGATCAAATTTGTAAACTAATTTTTATCTTAATATTTTTTTCCAGAGTCCGTATTTAAGTAACATTTTTATATTATTATAACTATTATTAACTTTAATATTTCTTTTCACCAAGCTTATCGATCGAAAAGGGAATGATACAGTGGGTGAAGATAAGTAGTTTGAAAGATAAACACGCTCTATAAGTTTATATGCGACTATATTTATAAGTTATCAAGCGCAATTATATTACGATAAAACAGTATAAATACATGGGTGATAATCATAAAATTTGTCGGTATAAATTTTTTGTTATCGTACAATTGCAGCGTAGGAAAAAGTATAACAAGATGGATCTCTCGTGTATTAAATACACCATTTGTCTCAAACTATTTTGAAACACTGTATCAAAGTATATATATATCAGATACATAACAAATCACAATTTTTAATCAGAAAATCGTACTTTTTGTACGATTCCATTCACGCGTTTAATGACTATTTATAATATATTCATGAGCTTCCCAACCGTCGATAAACACAGTGGGGTGGGGGGGAAAAAAAACCAGTCATCAGTAGTATTTCACCGAATATTCTGATAACTAATTTTCGCCAAAGGAGTAATTATAAACATCTCCTAATTACGATCCTTTTGTATACAGTTTCAGTTTCGTATATCGTATATCTCACATTTAAATAATGAGAATTACTGTGTACGGTCCCACTTTTAAATAAACAACGCCCTTCTCATTTATGTAAACCGAAATTAGTCTCACTGTGGAACGCCTTACATTTATTTTGCGTAACTTTCATTTAACTCAACATTCAATTCCGACCATCTATATGGCGAATGAATCTCTCTCTCTCTCTCTCTCTCTCTTCTCTCTCTCTCACACACATACATATATATATATATATATATATATATATATATATATATGTTATTGAAATTAATTTATGATAATGGATTCATTAATAATTTTCAATATTTTGGAACATGGCAACTTTTTCTCCCCAAAATTATCCCTCATCGTAGATTGAATCTATTTCAATCCTGAGTGAGAGGAAATTAGGTTGCGCCAACCGAAATGGAGGCTTATCAATCATTTCCCTCCTGAATCAATCGCCAGTTTAGTTCAGGGTTCGACCCAACCAGTCGCAATTTTAAAAGAATTCTGATTTTTTTTTTATTTTGTAATTTTTTTTAATATTGAAAATTTAAGCGGATGTCATATAGGGAGAATTATCAGATACAATCTCTCTCTCTCCTTCTCTCACATACACACCCTTTTTATATATATATATATATATATATAGAAACGACATAAGTGTTAAGGAACGTTTCTGCACACGAGGAGGAGAGATAACGAATAATGAAAAATGAGGCGAACCGCCCAGGAATCGAACCCAGGGCCTTCCAATTGCCGGTCGGACGCTCTACCATTATGCTACGGACCTCACTATGTGGGAGAGTTTCGATTTGTGATTGAGTGAGGTCCGTAGCATAATGGTAGAGCGTCCGACCGGCAATTGGAAGGCCCTGGGTTCGATTCCTGGGCGGTTCGCCTCATTTTTCATTATTCGTTATCTCTCCTCCTCGTGTGCAGAAACGTTCCTTAACACTTATGTCGTTTCTATTCATTTATATACTGCGCGGTCATTGCAGTTATATATGCATATATATATATATATGTAAAGAACGACGCTTGTGTAGAAGAGCGTTCCGCACAAGATGAGGAGGGAGAACGAACAAATGAAAAATTTGTTTCATTTGTTCGTTCTCCATCCTCATCTTGTGCGGAACGCTCTTCTACACAAGCGTCGTTCTTTACATTAATTATACTGTGTGTTGTTTGCAGTTAAAAAAAAAAAATATATATATATATATGTATGAAAATTATTTCACGAAAGTAACACGTGAAAAATATTTATGATGAATCAAACCACGAAGGAAAGGAAACACAGATGGTGCTCAAGCGCTTTCGTCTAATGACATCCTCAGGAACACTAAAGTACATAAAGAATTACAGCCTATATATAGGTTACAGAAAAAAAAAATATATATATACAATAAACGGAGAAACGAAATTAAAGGATTGTGGAAGGGGGCACACAAATTTATAAGGAAAAACTATCGATTTTTAGCACAAGATTAAGATTTGTTTCCAAACAATGTTATAAAAAAAAATTAAAAAAAAATTAAAATATATATATATACAAATTTATACTGGAAATCTGCCCAAGTTTTAGCACTCTGCTCTTTTTGTATATAAAAATTGAACAATTATCGATTTTTAGCACAAGATTAAAAGATTTGTTTCCAAACAATGTTATAGATAAAAAAATATATATGTATACAAATTTATACTGGAAATCTGCCCGGGTTTTAGCACTCTGCCCTATTTTCTTGTATATAAAAATTGAAAAATAAAAGTTATTATGGTGGCATACAAATTTTACCAAAGATTTAGCGTTCTACCTTTCTTATCTAAGTCTGTTCTGAAGGAATTCAAAACAACAGGATCGAGTTGAAAAAGACCTTTGCTTATGTTGAAGTTATTTGTTAGTTGGATAATGGCAGACTCAAGAATATTTCTATTAACAATGTTGCTAGAGTGGAATAAAACTGAAGCATTGTTCCAATCAATACAGTGGGATAACTCTGACAAATGGACAAAAAGGGCACTGGACAATTGTCCTCTATTACTTATAAACTCTCCAAATGGCTTGTCAAAGTCTTGTCCCCCATTCTTGGAACTATCTCTGATTCACATGTAAAAAATTCCATGGATCTTACTGAAAAATTGAATAATGCACGTACTGAAACTAACGATAGATTGATCAGTTTTGACGTTTGTTCATTGTTTACAAAAGTGCCGATTGACGATATGCTTGACTTTCTCTCCCAAGAATTACATAAGTATGACCTGCCACTACCTTCACACATTGTTTTGGAACTTATTAAGCTTTGCATCAAAGACTGTAAATTCACTTTCAATAACGAGTATTATCAACAAGTTTTTGGGATGGCCATGGGCAACTCCTTGTCGCCCCTCCTCTCCAATATTTATATGGAGTTTTTCGAAATTACTTACATTCCGAGAATACTGGGGGTTGGCATCCCTTGGTTGCGGTACGTCGACGATATTTTGTGTATCTGGCCCATGAATCGTGACCTGGATAACTTCCTCCTTCAGTTAAATGATCAAGTCCCCTCTATTAAGTTTACTTTAGAAGTGGAACAAGACAATTCAATCCCATTTTTGGATGTGCGTGTACATAGGGAAAGCCCAGGTTTTAAGTTTAGTATCTATCGGAAAAAAACAAACAATTTGTCCTACGTACACTTTTACTCGGGACATGACACCCCCACTAAGAAGGCCATTTTTTCTTCAATGTTTCTCCGCGCCCTTAGGATCGCCAGTCCGGAATACATCGATGCCGAATTAGAAAAAATCAACGGTATTGGAAGTGATCTGTGTTATCCATCTGCGTTTATGGAATCTTGTCTCAACAAGGCAAAACGAACTTTCTATCGCGTCAATAATAACACTCGTACTTTGTCAAAAAATATTTTAGTACTTCCATTTTTCCCGGGCTTTTTAGTCATTGCTAATGTATTTAAACTTTTGGATATTAATGTAGTATTTTCATATAACAATATTGTGAAAAATATCATAGTAAAAAATAGCCCTACCAATAATTCAGGCATTATCTATAAAATTGGTTGTAAACAATGTGATTCCTTTTACATAGGTCAGACGGGAAAGGATTTGCACACACGTATAAAACAGCATCAATATTCCGTTAGAACAGGACAATTGTCCAGTGCCCTTTTTGTCCATTTGTCAGAGTTATCCCACTGTATTGATTGGAACAATGCTTCAGTTTTATTCCACTCTAGCAACATTGTTAATAGAAATATTCTTGAGTCTGCCATTATCCAACTAACAAATAACTTCAACATAAGCAAAGGTCTTTTTCAACTCGATCCTGTTGTTTTGAATTCCTTCAGAACAGATTTAGATAAGAAAGGTAGAACGCTAAATCTTTGGTAAAATTTGTATGCCACCCTAATAACTTTTATTTTTCAATTTTTATATACAAAAAAATAGGGCAGAGTGCTAAAACCCGGGCAGATTTCCAGTATAAATTTGTATATACAGGGCGTCCCAAAAAAATGTATACACACTTTAACAGCTGATAGCTCAATTGATGTTTCTTTCTTTCCAAGTTAAACCCATTAGAATTAATAATGGCAGTCAGACTAAGCTTTGAACAAAGGAAATTCATTCTAAAATGCTACTGGAAGTGTGAAAACGCAGTTGAAGTGCAAAGACAGTTTAGGAGGGAGTTTCAAACAGATCCACCAACGCGACTTACCATCACTCGAATTAGAGATAAGTTTGAAGCCGATGGAACTGTTCAGAATGTCCACAAGAAGCGTTCCGGAAGACCACGGACATCGACAAGCCCCACAAAGCAAGAAAGAGTACTGGAAACGTATCACCAAAGTCCAAGAAAATCTGTGCGGCAAGCGAGTCGTGAGGTAGGAATTTCAGAATCGTCTGTCCAACGCATTTTGAAGCGCTGTCAATGGAAAAGTTACATTCCAAGATTAGTCCATGCTATTAATGAAGATGATCCGGACCGAAGAGTGGAGTATTGCGAGTGGTACTTGGCACGATGTGGATGTGGATTGGACGAAGGGGTTTCGTAGAATACCCTCCGCGTTCACCAGACCTCACACCACTAGACTTTTTTTATGGGGATACTTAAAAGACAAAGTCTACGCTATAAAACCTGCAACAGTCGCTGAATTGAGAGCAGCCATTGAACGAGAATGCACACAAATACCAAACGAAATGTTTCGTGATGTTTGCGATTCCATTGCTTCGCGTTATCAGCAGTGCCTGGACCAGAACGGACGTCAGTTTGAAAACAGGCGTTGACAAAACAATTAAATAATGTCTGTAGATTCTATTACATTTTGAAAATGAAATGTATTTTAATAAACACTGCCTTTATAAGTATTTAAAGTGTGTATACATTTTTTTGGGACGCCCTGTATATATATTTTTTTATCTATAACATTGTTTGGAAACAAATCTTTTAATCTTGTGCTAAAAATCGTAATTGTTCAATTTTTATATACAAAAAGAGCAGAGTGCTAAAACTTGGGCAGATTTCCAGTATAAATTTGTATATATATTTTAATTTTTTTTTTTTTTTTTTTTTTATAACATTGTTTGGAAACAAATCTTAATCTTGTGCTAAAAATCGATAGTTTTTCCTTATAAATTTGTGTGCCCCCTTCCACAATCCTTTAATTTCGTTTCTCCGTTTATTGTATATATATATATATATATATATATATATTTTATTTTATTTTTTTTCTGTAACCTATATATAGGCTGTAATTCTTTATGTACTTCAGTGTTCCTGAGGATGTCATTAGACGAAAGCGCTTGAGCACCATCTGACCATCTGTGTTTCCTTTCCTTCGTGGTTTGATTCATCATATATATATATATATAATCAGGGGTATTATTTGACCCTATAATTTAAATCTTTTATACAAACTACTTTTATATCTTAATTATAATTTTAGAACGATTTCATCGCTTTTTATTAAAATGATTTAATACAAAACTGTAAATATTTTCGTTTATTTTTACGACAGCCGATTTTTAAATGCGAGTTGGTCACTATTTGAATCGACGGAGAAGAAAGTCAATCTTTATATAGTCATTTTTCCTTTCAAGCGAAGAAATTCGATATCTCATTTGACTATACCAACTCTATGCAATTAAATAGTTAGGGTGAATCGGTCTTCTATTGCCATTCCGATACCATCTCGCGTCCCGACAAATAAAGATTTCTCTCCAATTAGCTTATCTTTGTCATCCGCCATTTGCCATGAATATTGATGGGAAGTTTTACGTTCTTTCTTCAAAGAAAAATTAAATGTTTCCATTGAAGTTGATTGGGAATCCCAGCTTTTATCAAATATTTTATTTACATCGAGGCTTTTCAACGAATTCAATGATATTTTGATAAATTTTGTTGTGTTCAAAAGTCTTTGGTAAAGACTGACGCGTTTTGTTTTTTTTAGTTTTTATTATGCATTTTATTTTGTGAATAAAATTGAATGTATTATTCTTGACTGTTTTGTATCTCCCTGTTTTACTGATGCGTTAAATGTAATTTATTTATTTAAGTGTGACATTTAGTGTCGTTCATTATACTGGGTTTTTATCGTAATAAAGATCGCTAATGAATTTGTAGTGTCTTTCTTAATGTAAAACTTATTAATACGATAAAATATGCGTACGTCGTTAACCTATTAATTACTCGTATGATATAATGTGTACAGTGTTTTGATATCTTAGTCATATTTTTGCATCGGCGTGTTTTTTGCAAACTTTTGCATATTCTACCTTATTATTTGCTTAAATCTCTTCCCTTTGCATTTAACCAACTAGAGTAATTCATATTTATAGATAGAATTACAGTTTCGTCCTTTCTTCCATTTTGTGCGTCTTATTTTCTCGTTAAAATGTATTTAGAATTCATTATAAAGGGTGATCGGAGAAGGTGTTCCTCGAAAAACTCGTTACACGAGTAGTTTTGGAACGCCTTTCTGGAACATTCTGTACAGTCCCGTATGGATGGTCTAAAACAGGGGTTCGTAACCTTTTAATGTACGTGTACCACGGAGGGACACTCGCTGTGTCTGTGGACCATCTTCAGCGTTCATAGGGGTGAAATCACAATCAAGAAAAAATAATAGCACCCAAACCCTTACTAGAGACAGTATTGCTGGCAAAATATATAACAAATACAACTGTTTCATTATCAATGGCCTTTATTATTCAGACTTCAGCGACTCTGAAAAAGCAACAATATTGAATTTATAATATAAAATTGTAAATGATCTGTATCAGTCAACTTTACTGTAAAAAAATCAAATCTGTGAATTGCCTAAATCAATACAACTTTCCTAACACATACTCGTACCAATTAATGAGAGACCTTGACACTGTTTCTTTGCCACCAAAGCTGGTATATTTTTATCCTTCTGTGAACCACAGGTTAAGAACCTATGGTCTAAAATTCATACAAACTTGTTGTTAGTGTGGTTGGAACTGTATAATGAATGTAAAAGTACAATACCCGAACGTAATTATCAGACCTCACCTTGACGAAAAATATGCCTTGACAAGAAATATGCCTTGACGAGAAAATATGTCTCGTCACCGAATTATTATTAGAAATTGAAAATTTATGTACGAGATGAAATATGGCTTTATCATTGGAGAAATTAAGAAAGCAAGTTTAAGAATTATTTTAAATAGTGTGCATATATATATATATATATATATATATATATATATATATATATATAATTTAGTGGTGGACCTGATGTCAGTTTTTCAACATGCGGATGCGGATGCGGATCTTTAATTTCAATATCCGCGGATGCAGATGTGGATATTTAGTTAATCTATCAATATAATATAGAATTATGAATATATGACATAATTTTTCAAATTTCGTGATATTACTATTATGGCGGGCAATGCATAAGAATTAAAATTAATATTAATGTTTTCATTATGATAAAAATAATAACTTTCTCAAGAGTTTCAGCCACAGAAAATTCAATGAAACAAGTTTCATTTAATTTTCTGTGTTACCAGGTATTTATATTTTGAGGTTTATATATTTGTTTGTTCATTAATAATTAATACTTTACATGAAATGTGCATGACTGGGCCTTATAAGCTACTTTATAAGCTAATTTAATTGTAAATTGCATAATTTATTAGAGGTAATATCCGCATAACATCCGCAGTCAGAAGTGCGGATGCGGATGTTAAAAATTATGCGGATGCGGATATCTGGTCCACCACTAATATATATATATACTCACCCAACCAGAAAGATATCGAGTACTCATCAGAGTATTCCTGAATATTTATTACATCTTGACACAACAGTGACGTCATTTGAAAGGAGTAGGAATAAATTATACGTAAAACGATAGTGTTTCATCGAACCGATGAATCCCAGTTTCGCTCACTGTTAGATGGCTTTAAGCCTTAAGGGGATGAAGCCCCAACAAGAAATGGGTTTATTACAGAAGCACGAGCTTTAGCCATATAATCGTGTACATAATGTCTTCACCAGAATTGGATGATTAAACCATTGGTAGAGTGTGAAAGGTGATGCTCTAATAACTTCATTTCATATTATGGCTTTCTACCCCTTAACTCAACTTCTCGCGATTAAAAATATCTATGCGTCATATTTCTTATATACAGTGCCCGCGAAAAGTATCCGATCACTCAAGAAAATACAATATTTTCCCTTAATATTCAGAGACACGTAATTCACTTTCTATTTGTTCTAGCGACATCTGGTAACTTTGAGGTTGCTCGCTGATATGAGAGCTATCCAACGCATTCTCAAATTAGTGTTCTGGTAGCCTTCGTTGCGGGTGGCTGTGTCTCAAATTTGTCAGATTTCACTGTTTGTGTAAATTTCTTGATATTTTTTTTTTTTTTACAGAAAGTGGTGTAAATAAAATTTATATATAATGTGTGCTAAAAAAACAACTTAAGAGTGATTGTCGAGGTGCTATTGTTGCTTTGCATGCATGTGGGAAATCACAGAGACAGATAGCTAAGGAATTAAACATATCCCAAAGTACCGTTAATTTATGGGTTTCACGGGCTAAGAACAATGGTGGCCTAACCACGCCAGTCCCTAAAAAACGATCTGGCAGACCGAGAAAAACAAATTCGCGAACAGACAAACTTATGAAACGTTTAGTATTGAAAAACCCAACAATAACTGCGAAAGAAATAAAATTTAATATGAATAATTTGTTATCTGGTGTTTCTGAACGAACTATCCAGGAGCGGCTCCAAAAAGAACTCGGATTACCATCTCGCCATGCTGCTAAGAAACCGTTCATTAATGAAAAAATGCGTAAAAAACGTGTCGCATTTTGTAAAAAATACATTCATTGGACTGTTGATGACTGGAAGAAGGTTTTATTTAGCGATGAGTCGACATTTTTGACATTCAGAAGTTGTCCAAAAAAGGTTCGCCGGCCTATTGGCTCAAATAGGATGGACCCTAAATACACCCTAAAGACAATGAAACACCCTCCAAGTGTGATGGTTTGGGGTTGTTTCGGTTACTATGGGCGTGGAAACTTATATTTTCTTCCGAAGAACACAACTATGAATGGTGCACGGTATTTAGCAATGCTACAGGATAAACTTCTAATGGCAATGGCAATCCAAAGGACAAAAACATACATGCATGATGGTGCACCATGTCACAGGGCCAAAATAGTGACAAAATGGATTACTGACAATAAATTTGATATTTTGGATTGGCCTGGTAATACAGTAGTCCAGATCTCAATCCGATAGAAAATCTGTGGCTAATAATAAAAAATAAGGTTGAATGCCACGACACTGGCTCAGTCGAAAAATTACAAGAGGCCATCAAAAAGGTATGGTGCAAGGAAATATCAGTGGAAGTTTGTCAAAACTTGATTAAATCCATGCCAAAACGTCTAGAACAAGTCATCCAAACCAAAGGACAGATGACAAAATACTAATATAAGGTTAGTATACATTTAAACATTGTTTTTTATGAAAAATACAAATTTCAAGGGTGATCGGATACTTTTCGCGGGCACTGTATTTAAAATGAAGTAATGGACAAGAATCATATATTTTTAATACTAAATTATATATTTGATGCGTGAATGACGCTTCTATTATTTTTAAAAACGTTATACGCGGATGTCCATCATTTCACGAGGAATTGGAGAGTTCAAATAAACCTAATTTACTACACGAAAGCCGTAAAACTGGTTAATTCCTTATTTGTGATGTGAAGATAAAGATTAAAGATAAAGATGCTTCGATTTAGAGAAGAATTTACGGTGCTACTATAGCGTGCGGTCTACAAAGATATAATGCCCGGTTAGGTTAACTGAATGCCCGGTTAGGTTAACTGAATGCCCGGTTAGGTCAACTGTATGCCCTTGACAATTGGTTAGGTTAAGTTGTGATATTTTCGTTAGTTTTAACGAAAATATCACATCGTAACCTAACCAATAGTTATAATGTTATAATAGCACTAAAGCATTATAATTTTATCGTTTTTGTGTCGACTAATATGAGTTTTAACAAAGCTCTAACAATCCGCGAGAAGTACTATCACGAATTCGGAGAAGACATCAAAACTATTAAGATCTGATCATAAATTTATGAATATTTTGTATATGTTTGTACGAAGTTGGCTATGGTCAGATCGGAAATTCCGACCATTGATTTTCGTTTCGCATAGAGTATGAACGATTGAATGAAAAGACTCGCTCGCGGATTACCCAGAGAGGCGGAAGTCTAGGATATTGAAACTAACACTCGGAGAATTAATTTCTTTATCCTTGATTATCATTATTATTATTATTATTATTATTATTATTATTATAACTTAATTTTATGGTTTATTTATACGTATTTATACAAAATAATAAGTAATTCGTTTCAAAAGTACGTAAATTTATTATTTAATTCATTTTAAGTCTTTTGTAGATTTTTTATTTATTATTTCCAAAAAGGTCTTTCGAACGTGATGGCTCAGTTTCCAGATGGATTTTTTTTTTTTTTTTTTTTTGCGTTAGACATTTTAAAGGTTCGCAGTGCATATAAATAACTCCACACCAAATAATGGAAATTTATTTGACAGAAAAAAAGCCAAAAATAATATAAAGAAATTTTATATATATATATATATATATATATATATATATATATATATATATATATATATATTGGTTTAAAATTCAAATTTCTGAACGTGTAAAAACGAATACAAATTTAAATAATTTCCTATTCATAAACTGTAATTTCCAAAATACAGAATATTTTGTGCATTTATTTACATTCATCTCCCACATCCGTAAGTTAAAAAATGGCAATATATATCTGTACAAACACCCTTTAGGACGGAACACTCGTTATAAAGTATGATAGTTTTTCCCGAATAAGTCAGGAGTTTTGATTGACGCAACAACCGACTGATAGATGGCGGCGTAACTCTCGCATGCTGCGCGTAATCGAAGACGAGACGAATTGGCAGGCGGACGAGATCTCTATAACGTGTTTTTCACCTCTGTTAGATGGACTGAGGAGATAAGGTAAAAATATTTCGATAAGGGTGACAGATAAGGGGAGGGAGAGTACAAATCAGATGCAAATTCTATCGCAAGGTATCACTTTCGTCAGTTTTACCTACTTATTTCAGTTGGTTTTATCTCCTTTCGGTAATCAATTTATGAATCTGTAACATACACATTATCTTATCGAAAAGTGGAATTATTTTCGTATGTATGCGTGTTTACCTCAATCTATAATTTTGCTGTTATATCGTAATAAACAATTTTTTAAGACATTCTCTATTTTATATATATATATATATATATATATATATATATATATATGACCAGCCATGCGTGGCTGGCTACGAGGGCAGGAGGAGATCAGAGAGCAATTCCCTCCTTCACCAAGTCCCGCAAATGAGGGGGGATGCTGCAGAGGGGTCGGCCGCAGGTCGATCCTGAGCCGTCGTTCAAACTCAAACTCAACAAAAGTAAAAAAAAGTGTGTGTGTATATATATATATATTATATATATATATATATATATATATATATATTCTTATTTTTTATCATATCTCCTTTCCTTCTGAAATTGATCTTGTAAAATGTGAGAAAATCTTCGACGTTTGACGGTCTTCATTGGCCTAGGGAGAGTTTCAGATCTCTCTCTCTCTCTCTCTCTCTCTCTCTCTCTCTCTCTCTCTCACACACACACACACACACGTTTGGCTAGCCTAGAAAACAACACTTTCACATATTCAATTTTGTGTGGCAACATTTACCCAGTCAAGTCTAACCTGACCTAATCTAGTCTAACCTTAATTATATCTCATTTTTTCATAATAAAATATAGCAGTCATAAAGATAAACCACCGCAACACCGTTAATGTCGTGATCCGCACGTTTTGTCGCGATAGACTCTGTGAATCCTAAAGATTGCCAGGATTCCAAAAGGAAGACAAGAACACACGTAATTATTATTATTAAAAATATATTTTTTTTAAAGTCGATGCGTAACAGACAGAAAAGTTTCAATTTTTGTATAACTTTGCCGCATATGCTATAATAATAAAATATCTCCTCGGGGAAAATACGAGAAACACCATACATATTTTAGAATATACAGTGCATATATTATATATATATCAACGGTGGCCAAACCCCGGCTCGCGAGCTGCATGCGGCTCTCGAGGTTGTTAACTGCGGCTCGCGAGACAATTTTGGTTTTTATTGTATTTAACATAACAGACAAAATTCATAATACAAATATAATTTTTTTTTCACAAAATAAAAAAATATGAAAAAAAACAAGGAAAAATTGAATTGACAATAAAATGCGTGATGCGTACGACAATTTCTTTTGCGTGACAGGCACTAAGCGGGATAATTACGTAATTAACACCAATCGCCACTCACCAGTGTCCAGTACCCCTCGAGCTACCCTGCGGGCCGCGTGTAGTAACGAGTGAGTACGTTTTAAAATTGGCTTCTTAGATCAAATAGTGGCTATTTTTCTCAGCTATACGAGTGAAAGTTATACAACCCCTTAGTTGATTAAAATGACTGAGCAGACAAAGTGTAAGAAACGGAAATATGAAGAAAATATAGTTTTTAAACGGGAGTGGGAGGAGAGCTTTGCCTTTACTGTTAAGGGTGGGAAACCTGTGTGTCTTATTTGCCACGTGGCACTCAATCACTTTGAAGCCAGTAAATTAAAGCGTCATCATGAAACTAACCATAAAAAATGTATTACGGAATTTCCTCCCAATTCAGAATTGCGGAAGACTAAGTTAACAATGTTGAAATCTAGCCTAGTTGCCCAACAAACTGTACTTTCATCATTGTGTAAAACAGCTGACTTAACTACTGAAGCTAGTTTTGTTATGGCATGGAATATTGCTCGTGCTCAACTTCCCTACAGTAGTGGAGAATTTGTGAAGAAGAATATTGCCGATGTTACTGCAATTCTCGCTCCAGATAACACAAGGCTTCGAGAACAAATAGCAAGTATTTCTATTTCCCGCCATACTACAGAGAGACGTATTTCCCAGATCAGTGCTGAAATTACATGCTCGTTGCAGAGTGATTCGAAGAATTCTGTTGCATTTAGTTTGGCCCTCGATGAATCCACAGATATTAAAGATAACCCTCAATTGGCGATATTTGTTCGTTATGTTACTGGCGATGGAAATGTGAAAGAAGAACTCTTGGACTTAATGACCCGAAGAGAAACCACCAGAGGGGTTGACATAAAGAACGCACTTGACGAGACATTAGCAAATGCTCAAGTACCATTGAATAAACTTGTCAGTGTTGCAACAGATGAAGCACCAGCTATGGTATGACAAAATGTAGGCCTAGTTGGGCTCTTGACACGCGATCCCAAGTATCCTGTGTCTCTTTATTCACTGTATCATTCACCGTGGTCATTTGGTAAGCAAGTACTTTAGGTATGACAGTGTTATGAAATGTGTTAGGTTGGTGCAAAGTATGTATGAAGGAGCAAGGACCCAGGTTAGGAGTAGTGTAGGTGTAACGGAATGGTTCCCCGTGAGGGTTGGTCTACATCAGGGATCTTCTTTGAGCCCGTACCTTTTTGTTTTGATTATGGATGTGTTGGCCCAGGGGATAAAAGATCAATCCCCTTGGTGTATGCTCTTTGCAGACGATATTGTTCTATGCAGCAGCAGGAGAGAAGTAGTAGAAAGAAAATTGGAGGAATGGAGGAGGGCTTTTGAAGACAGAGGGTTGAAAATCAGCAGAAAGAAAACGGAGTACCTGAGGTTCTACGAAAATCAAGACTCAGAAATTAGTTTAGAGGGAGCGAGGTTAAAGAGAGTAAGTAAGTTTACGTACTTGGGATCGACAGTGGCTGAGGACGGTGAGCTGGACACAGAAATAACACACAGAGTGCAATCTGGTTGGAAAAATTGGAAGAAAGTTTCAGGGGTGTTGTGTGACCGAAGAATAGGCGCAAGGGTTAAGGGAAAATGTATAAGACTGTGGTAAGACCGGCTATGATGTATGGGGCTGAGTCTTGGGCTATAAAGAAAGATCATGAGAAAAGACTAGATGTAACGGAGATGAGAATGCTGAGATGGATGTGCGGAGTGACAAGGTTGGATAGAGTAAGGAATGAAAGGATAAGGGGCACAACAAAGGTTGGAGAAATCTCGAGGAAGATACAAGAAAGTAGACTGAAATGGTATGGACATGTGATGAGAGGGGACGAAGATTATGTGGGTAAGAGAACGATGAATATGGAGGTGCATGGCAGGAGAAAGAGAGGCAGACCGAAGCGAAGGTGGATGGAGAAGGTGAGGGACGATTTGAGGGAGAAGGGTTTGTCGGAGGAAGAAGCCCAGGACCGGGCTGTGTGGAGGAGGCTGGTCAGAAACGCCGACCCCGCATAGAGGCGGGAACGGGCGAAGAGAAAGAAGAAGTGTTATGAAATGTGTTCTAGAAATTGTGAATTTCATTCGTTCAAATGCAAAAACGCACCGAGCGTTTAGAAATTTTATCGAGGAGCTGGATCTTCAAGATAGGCCAGATGACCTTTCATTCTACTGTATTGTAAGGTGGTTATCAACTAGTAATCTCCTGAGTAGGTTTGTTGCACTGTTGGAGTCTATCATTGATTTCTTGAAAGAAAAGGGAAAGTCATACCCACAACTAGAAGATCACGAATGGGTGCAGGATCTGATGTTTTTACTGATGTAATACAACACCTTCAAAATCTAAATTTGGCACTTCAGGGAAAGGATAAGGTCATTTCTGACCTTACACAGACAGTTTTCAGTTTCCAGAATAAAATAAAGCTCTTCCAAAAAGATCTAGTAACAAAAAAATTTGACCACTTTCCCCACGTGAAAAACCGAGCAAACGCTTTTCCTGGTATTGAAATAAAAGATAGTAAATTGGAGGAATACAAAGGTAAATTGGAAGGACTAATTGATGATTTTCAGTTCAGGTTTGATGAACTAAAGAAGCTAAAACCATGCTTCGAATTTCTTGTAAATCCTTTCCTGATTGATGTCGTCAACGATGGTTGTCCTGTTACCACACCTTTTGTTACGGAAGCTGCTTCAATACAAACAGAACTTTTGGGGCTACAGGAGGACGTGGGTTTAAAGTTGATACATAAAAGCTTATCTGCAGTTGAGTTTTGGAAGCAAGTACCAGAGACAAAGTATCCTCACCTCAGGAAAACCAGTTTCCGACTTATTCAGTTTTTGGGACAACTTATTGCTGTGAAGCACTCTTCTCGGTAATGAAGTTTGTAAAGTCAAAACATCGTGCTGCCCTCACTAACGAACACCTGACTGAGCTTCTTCATACCGCCTTAACATCACATCAGCCAGACTTTAAAGCATTAACAGCCAAAATGAAGATCCAAACTAAACCTTCTACAAGCAGTAATTAAACAATTTAATAATGTGAGTATAACTATATGTATATGTATATGTTTTTAATAATTAAATTCTTTTTAAAATATTTTGCCGCTCTCGTACATCTGAAAAACGTCGTATGTGGCTCTTGGGTCCAGGAAACTTGGCTACCCCTGATATACATATATATAATATAATATATATATATAATATATTATATATATATATATATTTAGGAGAAATCCAATGACAAGGAGAAATGTAAATGCCATGAAAAGTCTTCTTTAATGCGCAACGTTTCGAGCAAATACGCTCATCTTCAGGCTGTATGATAACAATGTGAAATTAAAATCAATAATTGAATGAAAAACCAGACAAAGAAAATTTCTATAACCTATTCATAAAGGCAAACTTTAAAAGACTGAAAATAGAGGGTTAAATTCTAAGTTATACAGATTTACATTTAAAATTAAGAAGCTATTTTTAAATACATATAGTAAATGTGAAATTAATACACTGGAAAAATTAACAATAGTACACTGGAATAATGAAACTAACTAACCTTTCACTGCAATTTCCGAGGCTAGACTGATTTAAGCACAAAACGAGAAAACATAAGATAAGATAAGATAAGATAAGATAAGATAAGATGGTGAGGGCGATTGGGGAAGGGGGGATTATAAGGAATTGGGGAAGGAGGAGGGATTATAAAAAGTTTAAAGGGACGGCTGATGAGTCAACATTTAACGTCGGGGTCAAAGTTTTAATATAAAGCGATTCCAGAATTCTAAGTGAGTTGGGACAAGTATTACAACCAAGAATTTTAAAATTTTCTAAAGTGACATCAGTTTTACATTTGATACTGTGTTCCCGAATGCTAGAAACTTCTTTAGTTTTTAAAATTTTACCTGTTCGGCCACTTATTCCCATATGCGAATAAAATCTAGCCCTGAGAGAGCGAACAGTGCTGCCAATGTAATTCCCAAGGAGACACCTAGGGCAGGTAAATAAATATACAACACCGCTACGCAACGAGTTTTACCTTACTTAATGATGAATTTAATAATCTAAGATCATACTTTACCAATAATAGTTTTCCTGTTCAATATGTAGATAAACTAATTAGATCCTTCTTAAATAATGTTTATAGCCCTCAACTTCCTTGTATTACAGTGCCGAAGGATATAAAATATTTCTTGGTACCTGAAATGGGTCCTTTGAATAAGGAATTTAAGCTTAAATTTACAAAGTTGTTAAGGAAATTTTTTTATCATACTGATTTCCGCATCATATTTATTAATAAAACGTCTTTAGGTAGCTTTTTCTCAGCGAAGGATCGAACCCCTGACTCGTTGCGTAGCGGTGTTGTATATTTATTTACCTGCCCTAGGTGTCTCCTTGGGAATTACATTGGCAGCACTGTTCGCTCTCTCAGGGCTAGATTTTATTCGCATATGGGAATAAGTGGCCGAACAGGTAAAATTTTAAAAACTAAAGAAGTTTCTAGCATTCGGGAACACAGTATCAAATGTAAAACTGATGTCACTTTAGAAAATTTTAAAATTCTTGGTTGTAATACTTGTCCCAACTCACTTAGAATTCTGGAATCGCTTTATATTAAAACTTTGACCCCGACGTTAAATGTTGACTCATCAGCCGTCCCTTTAAACTTTTTATAATCCCTCCTCCTTCCCCAATTCCTTATAATCCCCCCTTCCCCAATCGCCCTCACCATCTTATCTTATCTTATCTTATCTTATCTTATCTTATGTTATGTTTTCTCGTTTTGTGCTTAAATCAGTCTAGCCTCGGAAATTGCAGTGAAAGGTTAGTTAGTTTCATTATTCCAGTGTACTATTGTTAATTTTTCCAGTGTATTAATTTCACATTTACTATATGTATTTAAAAATAGCTTCTTAATTTTAAATGTAAATCTGTATAACTTAGAATTTAACCCTCTTTTTTCAGTCTTTTAAAGTTTGCCTTTATGAATAGGTTATAGAAATTTTCTTTGTCTGGTTTTTCATTCAATTATTGATTTTAATTTCACATTGTTATCATACAGCCTGAAGATGAGCGTATTTGCTCGAAACGTTGCGCATTAAAGAAGACTTTTCATGGCATTTACATTTCTCCTTGTCATTGGATTTCTCCTAAATATTAAATTGAAGCTCTGTAGAAGCAACCCGCATGATTATATATATATATATATATATACAGGGTGGGTAAAAACAAGTGACCCCTTAGAGGTAAGCTGTCATATTAAAAAAAGTAAGGGGACAAGAGCTCCCATACTTCATAGATGCTTACCTTAGCATGTTGTTCGTCTTAATTGAGAAGTTTCTCGATGTGTCCCCTTCCTGCTCAACGCAGGCCTCCAAACGTGAACGCCACTGATCAATACACCTGTTTGCATATCGTTGTGACACCTTCTTCCAGCCGAGCAGAATCTAACTGATATTCAACGAATTAGTGGTGAAAGATACATTTTTCCAACAAGATGGAGCCCTTATTCACAGAGCACGCCAAACTGTCACATTCCTTGAGAGCGAAACACCGGATTTTATCGAACTCAATATGTGGCCGGCTAGTAGCCCCGATCTTTCACCACTAGATTATGGTGTTTGGGAAGCCCTGAACTCCAAAGTTTACATCCCTGGTACCAATATAAGAGACATAATAAATGCAAAAAAAACACTTTTTTCTACGTGAAGGTCAAAATATGAAAATAAAAACCCACTCTAATAGACAGAGTTTATTTCCACGACAGTTTCGACGCCCACTGGCATCCTCCTCGGGTGGGCGTCGAAACTGTCGTGGAAATAAACTCTGTCTATTAGAGTGGGTTTTTATTTTCATAAGAGACATAGATGAACTACGCGAAAGAATTCAGCTCGGCTGGGAGAAGGTGTCTCAACGATACGTAAACAGGTGCATTGATCAGTGGCGTCCACGTTTGGGAGCCTGCGTTGAGCAGGAAGGGGGACACATCGAGCAACTTCTCAGTTAAGACGAACAACATGCTAAGGAAGCATCTACGAAGTTTGGGAGCTCTAGTCCCCTTACTTTTTTAGTATGACAGTTTACCTCTAAGGGGTCACTTTTTTTTACCCACCCTGTATATATATAAAATAGAACGCCTGCTGCGTCTTGCGTACCAAAAGACCCCGAAAACAACCATGGGGGAAGAGGGGGGATGTCAGTATAACCTTCCCTGGTTTTCCCTTAATGTGTATAGTAAAATTGGTACAGATTACCCAAGCCGTTTAGGCGTGCATAAACGAACATAGAACATCAGACAGACATCATCATCATCATCATCATCAGCTCATATATATATATATATATATATAAAACATAGCTTGTGTGTGTGTGTGTCTGTGTGTGTGTGTGTCTGTGTGTGTGTGTGTGTGTGTGTGTGTGTGTGTGTGAAGTATGCATGGTCAGTAAAATGTTGCAGTAATGGTATTATAACATAGCAAAGGGTATAGAAGCAGGAAATGCCCCGTTAATATCGTGAAAACTGGGTGAATGGATGACTGGTAAAAACCTTTCTTTTCAAAAAGGTCAAAATGTTAGAAATATCTGTAATTTTTCCCTTTAAAAAAAATACTCTTCTTTTTTTTCACACAAAGTGTTTAAATTTCGCAAAACGTCGCATTCATACTCAAAATCCAATAAATGCATTACATTACACGAATTATTTTAATAAATTTATTTCCAAACAAATCATTTTAATTGATACTTTAATTGTATTTCGGACGTCTGTCCTCATATAAGGACATAAAAACTACCCTACATATGAAATAATACGTCTCCATATAATTAAAAAAATATTCTACGTAAAGCTGTAGACCTCTTTCATCACATAACCTTTGCCGTTACGAAGGAGGTTAAATCCCCTACTTTCCCCCAAAATATTATTTCCTAAGTCTCAAAGTTAACATAAGTTACTCGATACACTGTTATAGACATTTGATCATTTGAAACTGAAGTGTATCTAAAATGATACTGTAAGAAAGGCAATTTCCCTCTTTACTTAATTACTGTACTTGGGTTTTGATAAAACAAAATAAATACAACAAAAGATCTCATTTATAGGAGTAGCGCAGCGCGAGAAGGGGATAAGGGCGATTTTGTCGCTTATCCCCTTCTCTCGTTGCGCTACTCAATTTATATATTGACAATAACAATACAAACTTATTAACATCGGTGTATGTTTTAATTTATTTAATAGTCATCGTATTCGTGGATACGAATATACGCTTTCGTATATTCTATACAACATATTCTTTCGAAGAACGCAGTTTATTATGCGTCAAGAATATGTATGTACACTACAGAGTAGTCCAAAAGAAAAGGAAGTGAAAAAAAAACCCGCATTAAATATATTTTCACTTCCTTTTTATGAGCCACCCTACAACTCTATCCCTATACCTTACCTACGCTTACCCGTCACGTCTACTATTTATCCGAATTTTTGTATCCCCAGCGGTGGATCTTGTTTACTATGTAAATCAAATCCATAAAATTTAAGATCCTTTCCTAAATCTACCGGAAGACAGGAAGTACTTCAAATAAGTACCGGAAGTAGTGGATATAGAAGAAAGGGTTAATTAATCTCTCATAATTCAAAGGGAATGATAAACTGACTCTCTTTCAAGTTAGATTACAGTTCGGGTTCTTTTTTATATATTTCGTTTAGGGAAAAATGAACTAAACTGCTATCTAAAGTTTATTTATTAATATATATATATATATATATATATATATATATATATATATATATATATATATATATATATACATATATATATATATATTATATATAATATATATAATATATATATAATATATATATATATATATAAAATAACAATAATAATAATAATAATAGTAATAATAATAATAATAATAATAATAATAATATGGTGAAATGTCAACAAATAAATTTATCTTAACTCAACATATTAAGAGGTAAGTTTGTATATACTGAATACCCGCGTTAATCTTATTTATGACATTTTCTTATCTCTGTATTGTGCTGGAATTCTTTCTAACCTGATAAAACTAATAAAATTCTTGGATAAAATTCTACACTGCACGTACTGATATCGCGCCTTGATTTACACATTTATAACATTTAACACGTTTATTGTTTAACAGACGGTAAATCATTAAAGACTGACACTAATCAAATATCCAGTATTTATTTAGATTTTAGATAATTGTATATTTATATTTTAAAAGTTTCGTATTCGAGTGTGAATGGAATGGTCGTGCATTCGTCAACATCTGCCCATGAAGAGAATTGATGGATTCTAAAAGCTCTAAAAACGCTTCCAATTCCGTGATCATTGAGAAATCACATACAAGAATTTCCTTTCAGTGTTTGACATACACAATTTTAAGGATGTGATGCAATTATGTTTTGTTTCCTTATTTGCTTCATATATATATATATATATATATATATATATATATATCATAATCATAAAAGTTTAGAACAAAAATACTAAAGAAATTATCCATCAAAATGCTTAAAAACAAAGTAATCTACGTTCTCATCCTAAAATTATCCTAAAAACTTGTCATTATATCAAAATTAAAAAAAATATATATATAAAATGCGAATAAAATCTAAAAAGGTTCAATATAATTATGTGATATAAAAAATGTATACATGTATATACATAACAACTCGAATGAAAATATTATGTATAATTTTTAATGTGTATTATTATATTGGTGATGTATATATGTATTTTTTATAAAGTTCAGATATTATGCAAGTAGAAGTGGACGGCAGAAATTTAATGATTCCATTATCTGACGTATGGTTTTTTCTTGTTTTATGAGAGTCATCAAATAAATCTTGTTTTTATTACTTTATTACTAAAACTGCTTAAGTACACGCAAGAGAAACATCTGCGTTTTTTTGGTGATATATACTGTATATACAGTATATTGTAACAGTTTTTAGCAACTCGTCTGTAAGTAGGGGCCTACATTCTATAAATTAATTCAGGTGAGTTTTTAATTAAAAATCTATACCCTCGTTTTTATTCAATATTTCTACGAGAGAAATAATAAAACCTACTTTTATTATATAATTAAGAAATTAAATAGGGTCTTTATGAGAATTAAGATTCTAAAAAAGGAGTAGAAAAAAATATCAGCGAGTTTGTAAAGTGCGTATCTGACTTACTTATCGTTTCTGTTATCAGTGAAGGTATCTCTCGAGAATCCCCCCCCCCTAATTTCAATTCAATTTCGGTTAAATTACCACCGATGCAAATTGCATAGCCGTAGACCATTGGTGCAACCCGTTCTTTTAAAATCATTTTCCCAGTTCGTTTTGTAGAGGACTGATTGGTTGGTTATCCGGTTAGCTGGTTGAATTGGTTGGGTGGTTAATGGAAGTTTAAGGGAATAAAGGCAGAAGAAGAAGAAGGTTCTTAAATTGGTCATTACGTTTAAAATAAGGTTTTAAACACCGAAGGGTTCATATTCGCCCCTTTAGGAACGGAGAAGGGAATGCCATAACAACAAAATTTATGCGATCTAAATACGGGTGTAATAGGTTGACTTCATCACAGTCTTAACCTTCGGTAGATCGGATTAATGTTCGCGTAGTCCTTCCTATTGAGGGTGTATCGCCTTCGAGAGCGGTCATTCGCACCGCGGCATTAATTAAGTAATAAATTTTGGGCATAATAATAATTTCGCTCGGTTCGAACAGCAACAATAAATATCTTCGAGGGATGCCCAAAGGGTTTTCTCATTGGGACGTACCAAACCTTCATTTAAGGAAATGACGTCGAGTTAGTGTTCGCTTTTCCGCATTGCAATTCCTTCCAGTGAGAGATATAACTGATTCTGCCTCCCGTTTGATAGGACAGATAGTGGAGGTGATACAGACGCGAAAAGTTATTTCAAAACAAATTAATAAAATAATATTGATTTTAAAATGATGCGCAACATCCGTAGAATGGAATTTTTGCATTCCTTTTCATATTTATAACTTATATTTACTATTTGCGCTTTGCATAATACTTATAAGGAATGAAGAAATTCTCAGAACAGAGGTATAAAGAGAGGAGTATGAATGTGCACACACACACACACACACACACACACACATAGTGTCGGAAAAAAGGAAATTAAGTAAAATAAGGAAAAGTGGATTAAACGCTAGAGATGAATTACGAAAGTATTTGAAAATGATTGCACGAATACATTCTTAAAGGTAAAGTGTGTTTTGTGCAAAAAACAAAAGCGATAAAAGAAAAGACTGAAGACTAAAAATACCACACTGGTAAAAAAAATATTATATTTTCAAATAATAACTTGTATGTTATTTCTTGGAACCTTTGAAGGGTTTCATTATTTTTAAATTTAGAGCGAAGGGAAGGTATCATTTCAACCATTTCATACTACAAAAATGCATTGTATATGTGAATTATATCTATATATAAAATACTGAGGATTTTTAAACTTCTGCTTCGAAGCTTCATTGTATGCTTGTATACTTTCTTCATATAGTTTATCTCTCTCTCTCTCTCTCTCTCTCTCTCTCTTCTCTCTCTCTCTCTCTCTCTCTCTCTCTCTCTCATACACAGTATATAAATTCGCTGTAACCGTGTGTTTAATCCAATTGCAGAACTGTGTATTTATGCCTAAACTCCAGATGGAAAGATTAAATAACCCAAATATTTGATGGTCAAAAGACGTAGCGAAAAAAAATGTCAGTTTCGTAGAGACAAAAAGGAAGAACAATATCGTGTTTTGGACTTGGTTTTAACCGCCCAATGTCAACCAAAATTTCACGGTGGTCGGTCAAAATCTGAATGATGAAAACAGTTACGCGGTGAAGCTGACGAACTGCCGGATTGGGTGTCTGGAAAAGTAGCCGAAATGGTTTTAGAAAGTAGCCCAAATAGCTCAAATCGCCTCGAACGACTTTACGCTGTTGACTTTAGTGGAAAAGATGCGGCGGCAGCAAAAGAAATTAGATTTTTATTATGTCCTTGTTTTCCATTTATATTCCTTTGGACACATTAAGGGGAGCGTGAAGGTTTTGAAGGAAAACAAAGTCAAAGTAATTATTGGCTGGATTATATATGGCCGGCGTTAGCCCCACGGGGGTCTGGATGCAAAACGTATCTCACCCCAAACACTTTCCTAGCTGGGCTAATGTTTCCGACAAGGCGGGTGCGGGCGAGCTCTTAAAAAAAATTAAATATTTTAAAAACTCTGGGTCCTTTTCAATTTTAGGGCCCGAATGCCTTACATCCGCTCAAAACCGCTTCTGGATGGTTAATCGCGGTACTACGACGATTTTAAAAAGTAACTATAAGTTGTACGTTTACAAACTTGATTATCAAAAGGAGATAAAACCAACTGAAATAAGTAGGTAAAGCTGACGAAAGTGATGATGCCCCGCGATAGAATTTGCATCTGATTTGTACTCTCCCCCACCCCTTATCTGTCACCCTTATCGAAATATATTTACCTTATCTCATTATTTAAATAATATTAAATGAAGATATTTTATGAGTAACTGATATACAATTTTTTGTATTATTCTTTTAATGTCTTCTCTCATTTATCTTTCACGACTCATCCATGAAATAGTTGGGTATACAACTATACATTTTTCCCTTTATACAAAAGTTCATTCTCATTTTCTGGACGCAGGCCCACCTCATAATTTTATCTTCCAAAATCTTACCCTCCTTGTTAAAAAGATACATTTCGCATCGCCCTTCATCCTATACTCGCTTTCCCCCCCTAAAAAAAAGAAAAAGAAGGCATCATTTACGCACTGCACAACACCTCGTATACCTTTCTCTCTTCATTTTCAAATTTACATGCTTCCGCGCATACTCCACTTAAGTCGCAAATATAAGAGCCGAATGAGAGGGCATATTTTGGTACGCGGGTCTTCGGCGTACCTGTCTGTACCCATACTCCCAAAGAAAAAGAACCCCGATCCTTCTCTAAGACTAAATCAGCATCCGAAACGGAAGCCGCGCTGAAAAATGACGTTTGAAACGGGCTTTTCCCCGACTATTTACGACGTGTCTCTGCGCCTCTTTTTCTCTTCTGAATCTCCGAATAAGAGACGACGAAAATGTTTTAAAGGTAAAGTTACAGTACCTTTTAGGCTCGAAACGTTTCCTTTTTCAGGTTTGTTTAAAAAGGTTTGCCGCCTTTCTGAATGGCATTAAAATACTCCCAAAAGGAGTCTTATTTTCAAAATAAATTCCTTTTTTATGGCAAAATTTTTAAGATGTTTAAATTTAACGCGATTTTACGTTTGATTTCGTCTAAAAGAGTAGAAAAGTGTTTTTAAAAAGCTAAACTAATGAACACCTTTGAAAGATGTCTGTGTGTATATATATATATATATATATATATATATATATATATACACACAAAAGAGATGTGTGTGTGTGTGTGTGTGTGTGTGTGTGTGTACACGTGCGTAATATTTTCGATGCTCGATATACACTTACTTTATAAGGGTTTGAACGACAGTTCAGGATCGACCTGACTTATTAATAGCTTAACCCCAGAAGCCAGTGTGGGATCGCACACATAACGACTAGCGTTGAGTCTAGTAACCCCATAATGAAAATTACATTTATAGGTTGAACTAAACAATTTATTGCTACTAAATAATAGAATTTAACATGAATGGAATAAAATGTATCACTTCCAGAAAGAGAAATGTGCTTTTATTGTAATAGACCAGTCTTGTTTTCCAAGGCTAAATATAAGTGGGAGAAAGTCTTCATTGATTTAGCATTTTCTGGAAGATTATGCATTGCAGATATACACTGTACTGAGCGAAATATTTTGAAAATTGAAGATGACGTACGCCTTATATTTTCCAGTCCAACCTATTTTGCATTTTTTTAAGCTTTGGTGGTCAAGAATTAAGTGGAAAAGAATTTGAACTTTCTTTTTCTTACCATATTTTCCTCTGCTGTCCAATCTCCAACCTCCAATCTTTCAAACGTAGAGTGTCAAGGATTCTCGAAAAGCCCTGAACCTTAGTTTCGACTTTATTCTTCTCTTTCTGCGGAGGGAGGGGCGTTTTTGCGGGCGTTCGCCCTTGGCCCCTCCTTCCTTCATATATATATATATATATATATATATATATATATATATATATATATATAATTTGCAGTTAATCTATAAAGTACAATAAATGCAGATAACTCTTGAGAGTATGTTTAGTAGATACTATGTAGATATCGATCCCTTTTCTTATTTTGCATGAGTTGGGCCCTTCAGAATGGGAGTCTGACGAAGAAGAGAGTTGTTTCTCATCACAATCTTCTTTTATATCAGTTAATCATAACTAAACTGACCCTGGAATGTATGATATTTGACCATATAATTTATATAGTGTTTAAAACAAAGCCAGTGTGTTGCGCACGCGCACAAACACACACGATATATATATATATATATATATATATATATATATATATATATATATATATATATATATTAGGGTGATTCAAATATGGGGGTAAAATTTTATTTTTTATTTTAATGTGTTCAACCCTTTAAATGGTTCATTTCAGCATAAAACCAACTATCCTAAAATATTTTAGCAAATTTTTAATTTTTAAGGGTTGCTACCAGCAATTAAAAATTGGCAGAACGACTCAAATTGTCAAATTTTTCCACACCACCCAGGGGGTACAGTACAAGGCGCATTGCTTTTTTTTAATGTGGAAAGCTCCCCCGTAGGTCCTACCATAACCACAAGCATGCATAATTAAACTAGCATGATAGTTGAGACATTAGCTGTCCTTACTTCATCAATGTTTCTTTCTTTCTATCAGGGTAAACAGCCCTGTAGTTTTTCACTACTTGTAGCAAGAATTGCTTTTGATCTTCGTCATGTGTTAGTATTTTATTATATTCATCCATTAATTTTATTCCTCTTTCCGCTATATCATTCACGACTTTCCACTGTTTCATAGATTTCTTAGCGGAGTTATACTCTTCATCATTCATGCCATTCTTTAGCATCTTTGAGTAAAAATTTTGAACTAAATTCTGTTATTGTAAAGAATCTTTGAGTATTTGATGACAAAATCTTCTAATTTCTTCGTGGAATAAGTGCAGGATCTAGAAAAGCCCGTTTTGCAGGAAGAGTTTCTGTTGTATTTTGCAAGGCCTTTACAATTTTGTTTTTCGTTTCAGTAGGCACTTCATCATCATAAAAGGCCAAGGTTACCAGTTCTGATAGGTACCAGAGGTGACCTAACAGTTTTTTAATAGCAACAAATGCAATTGTGTCATTTATTTGTTTGTAGACTACAAGATTCTGTAATAATTCCAGAGCAAGACGAGGAGCGCAAGATGGCACAGGAGCTGTAAACCATGCCTTTACATATAACCGAGTAGCAAATAGACAGATGTCTTTTAGTCCTTTTGTCTTTTACTGAAATTTTGAACTGAGATTTGAACATAAAAATTTTTAATGAATATGTAATTTTGGCCATCCACCTAGCCCGATGAAGTCCCGCTGGATGTTTAAATTTGATTCCACCTTTTGGTTCACCTCCCAAAAAAATAATTGTTAACTGCAATAGTTCTAGGTAATCGTCTCTTGGTTGGAATGTATCTAGTTGATTGTTGCAAATATAATTATGTCATCTTTGATGTCATGAATATTTTCATAGATATCTGGATCTGATAATGCTGTTTCATAGTCCTCCTTATTAATGCTTGACCATTTTTCTCTGAACTTCTTAAAAAGGACTATATCTGGGCCAGAAGATGGTGATAAAGACTTTGAAACAACAGCTTCCAGCATAATTTCAAATATATGGTGTCGACATGCCAGCCACAATAAATCGTTGTCGAATTTTTGTTCTACAGGGTGGGCCGTAAGTTTCCATACATAGGAAAAATAAACATTTTTTTATGGACAACCATTTTTATTTATATAATATGCTCTACATGGTTGCCATTGTTTTGAAAACACATTTCAATACGTGTTCCCCACTGTTGATGAACACGCATTAGCACAGTTGACGTTATGCTTGTAATGGCGTTGGTGATCAATGTTCCCTCTAATTTTTTTTAGTCCGTGTGCGCAAGAAATTTTCGTTGTACATACATTTAGATTCATGGTGAAAAATTGTGCAAACTTTTCTGAGCGCTATTATCTTCAAAATGAAATATATATAAATATTAAATACTTAATAAATATTATTTCCATAAGGTGATAGCTTGATCATTACGGTACTATTAAATGGATATTAAAAACTGTTTACAATATTATATATTCTTAAAAAAGAAAACCTTTTATCCATTCTAAAAATATGAATAAAATAAAAAATAGTAAAATAAAATTCAACAAAATAAAGAAATAAAATAAAAATAACATTAATTGAAAATGACTATTTTAGTTATCATTTCTCAAAACAATTTTTAGCATTTAGCAATTTAAAATAGACTATCAAGATTAATACATGATTTTATCCATTCACAAAATAGGAATAAAATAGAAAATAATTTTATTTTTTATGAATTATGAGATAATTACTATTCGTTTTTATGCAAAAATAAGAAAAAGAAAGTTTATATTCAGTGCGTTAATGTATAAAAGAAAAAAAATGCAAATACATAGAGTAAAAAAAATCTGTATTGCGTAATTGCGCGGACGTCGGCGAAGTCGGGCGGAAGGGGTTAATACTCAAAAGAGTGACTATAGAGTATGTTGATGCAAATGGTCAGACCTTGTGTGACGGGATATTTTTGAAATTACTTCATTTACTGTCGTGACTCATGATACGCTTGAGCCTGTGCGCATTTTATTTTGCTGTGTGCGCGGGTTTCACAACGCGTGTGCGCGCGCACACGCGCACACCTTAGAGGGAACATTGTTGGTGATACGTTCCTTTAGATGATTTATGTCTCGTATCTTTTCCTGGTACACCATGGCCTTCAAGTGCCCCCAAAGATAGAAATCAAGGGGGGTGAGATCTGGGGATCTGGGAGGCCACTCCACAGGACCACGCCGACCAATCCAAGCATCCGGAAACTGCTGATCCAAATACCGACGCACGTGAAGACCATAATGAGGTGGAGCTCCATCTTGCTGGAAGTAAACTGGGAAGTTACCTTCCTCGTTTAGCAGGGATGGGAAAATCTCTTCTTGCAACATGTTAAGATACCTTTCGGCATTAAGATTTACACTGACAAAAATTGGTCCAATAATTCTGTCACCCCATATCCCGGCCCACACCATCACTTTACCGGCACCTTGCATCTTCGTCGGACTCAGCCAGTTAGGGTTAGCATTACTCCAATAACGTATGTTTTGCCGATTAACCTCTCCATTGACGTAAAAATTTGCTTCATCAGTAAACAAGATCTTACGTCAAACGCATATTCTTAGGGTATCTGAAACATAAAAACAAACGTTTAATTTTTCCTATGTATGGAAACTTACGGCCCACCCTGTAGAAGAATAGCTGCACCATTTCTAGGACCAGTATTGGCTGCCGTTGTATTGAAACACATGCATTTTATTTGTTCGCAGATGTCCCATTCAAGCGATGTCTGATTGTTTGCATTAAAAAGAGACGCATTTCTGTCACTCAATTTTGCAACATCAAGACTTCCTAATAATTTATCATCAAACAATTTTCTACGTTTGCCAACCTTACTTTTCCATGTTGAAGGTTGTGCAGCACAGAAACCAGATCCATCGCTTTTACTCTCTTCTGATTCTGATGATGTACTGGTGAGTATGACAGCCTCTTCATTCTTCTTTCTTTTGATCTCTTCTTCTGCTTTCCTTTTCATAACGTTGTTGCTTTTCTGCTGCTCTTTGATCTTTTTTAGCAACAGCCTTATCAATGGTACCCATTTTTCCATGACGTCCTTTCTCACGTTGCATTTTCAAGAATTTCTTATCATCTTCTATTTTTATAAGCTGCATAGCATTCTCATGAGCAATGTCAAATAAGTTTTCCAGTTTATCTTTCCATTTTCTTCTTATTATTTAAATTTTGTGATCTTTTCAATTTGTTTGCTTTGTTTTTCTTAAGCAGCTGTCATTCCTTCAGTATTCCTTGAATTTTATCTACTACATGTATTCTTTGTTTTGCTGGTATTCCTGCTTTTTTCCAAACTGCTAGCACATCATCTGCAGTAGAGCAGCATGATTCTCTAATGTCTTGCTTTTTAATATTTCTGTAGTGCATGAAGAGGGCCATCATTTCCTTCTCTGGTGGTAATACGGATGTTTTTAGTACTGCAGAGGGCTGCCCAATTAGCCATACTTCAGTTTCTTTTCTTGTAGAACTTCTCCCAAATGAGCAACTGGGTGATGGTGAGTTAGGCCTAGCTTCCATAATCGATTAATTGGTATTAAAATTACGAGTTCCAAGCAACAATTAAAAGCAAGCTAGTATATAAACCATTAATTAAAAATTCTGAAATATAAACAATTAAACATAAAATCATAAGTTGTAAAAACAAACAAATTGAAAAAGAGGGAAACTTTGACGCCTGGTAGCACATAATAAATTTTATTTAAAATTCACCAAATTTGGCATACACTACTTTTTTGTCATAGGGAACAAAAATACAGGTTGAACAATTAAAAAAAAAAACTTTGATTTTTTTGAATCACCCTAAATTGTACGGTATGTACAGGGTGGGCGGAAAGTAGCTCCCTATTTTGGATTGGTAAAACAATACGTATATTATCCATTTATTTCAGAAGAAATAATATGAAAAGGTAGGCATACATGGTAGGTTTTCTCTAAAATTCAATGTGGGCTCCAACTCTTTCCACCAGCTTCTGGAGCCGCCCAGGAATGGCGTCCACTGACTTTAGCAGGAACTCCGGCGGGATGGAGGACATGACTTCCCGAATTCGGTCCTCCAGTTCTTCCAATGTCCTCGGTTTGGTGCGGTAGACTTTTCCTTTACCCACCCCAAAGAAAGAAGTCGCACGGTGTCAAGTCGGGGCTCCTGACTGGCCATTGATGTGGACCACGCACGCCAGTTCAGCTCCTCTTCAGCACAGTTCGCACTGAGTAGGGAGAGTCCACTTTCCCGAGCTGCCTGGCGAGTTGACTTTCGTGGACTCCGTGCGAACATTTCCTGAACTGCCTGCACCGTCTCCTGGGCCCTGGATGTCGAAGGGCGACCACATCTTCGAACATCTGCCACAGACCCGTGGTCATGAGCTTCGAGTGGCAGTTCTTGATTGTTTTCGGGTCCACTTGGGCACGTGGTCCGTGAATGGCCCGCCACCATCTTTGAACTCGAACGACAGATTGCCAAACTTCGTACCGTGCCGCCAACTGGGCACGCTCCTGCAGTGTTAAACGCTCAGCCATGTTACCCTTCAATCTGAAATGAAAAAAAAAAATGAACGTTACAATTGTACCACTTTAGAGAACACAAAGAGAACACTTTAGAGAAAAAAGATTACCGTTACAATTGTACCACTTTAGAGAACACACCATAACAATATAACAATACAATCACAATTTATACATAATTTATATGTAATTTAAATTAGGGAGCTACTTTCCGCCCACCCTGTATATATATATATATATATATATATATATATATATATATATATATGAACTGGTATATTTTCATACAGAAATAAAAGTTAATCACAAAATTAGTCACAGTAACACAAAGTCTAGTTTCATTTGTCGCTTATAATTACTTATAATTTAATATAAAAAAAAACAATAATTATAAGTATATTTAATTACTACTGTGTATATATAATTTATCCAGCCCAACCGTATAGGGTGTACCATAAAAATCACAACGTAAAATAACTTTAGGCTTTTAACTTCAGTGATAAAGTTAAATGTATACAAATTATGGTGAACTTCAGTAAAAAGTTTTTTAAAAATGTAATTTCTAATTAAGTAATTAATTTGTTAGTTTTTAAGGAGTACATGTATGAAGTACGTTTTAATTATAACTTAATATTTTAATGAGATAATGAAGGATAATCAGTGTATGCTAAATACTGAAAGAGACTTTTCTTTTTGGGAAATAGCCTTACCCGTTTATATCTATCTACCCGTTCATCTATCTAGCTATCTATGTATCTATCTATATACTTTTGTTATTACTTCAAGCCTATGCGGACAATATTATTTTGTACTTAAAAATACTTCTAATTTCTGAATTGTTTTAAGGTTGGCTGAATTTACGTTTAAAAGAGAAATTGTTAGAGCGTCAATTCTGTTTAAATGGTGGATCGAACAAGGGGAAAATAATCATTATTAAACGGATCAAAAACCGAAGAGAGTCATTCGAATAAAAAAGAAAGAGTTCCTGGCGTTACGACTCCCCCATACCCCCAACCTCACGGACAGATGGCGCTCGTTCCGCGTTATTGTGCCGAACGTTCGCGCGGAAAGGAAAGGGTTTTTCTCTCTGTACAGACACGAAGTCATTTTCAGACAGAGAAACACGCTTCGTAATTAAAAGAAGCTTAAAAGCATTAACTCGTCGAGTGCCAAAGATAAAAGGATAAACGCAGTTGGGGGAACACCGTATAAACTGACGGAAAATTAGGTATTTTTGTTACACAGTATTAGACATACACATTTGAAGTGATTGTATGTTGAAATTATTTTGTATTTATTCTCTTCTTACCACACACACACACACTCTCTCTCTCTCTCTCTCTCTCTCTCTCTCTCTATATATATATATATATATATATATATATATATAATAATAATTTATATATAATATATATATTATATATATATATATATATATATATATATATATATTACACCTCGGGGTGTAGTGGTTAGCGTCGCTGACTACGAATCCAATAAAAATTGGTTGATAGCTAAATGGGTACCTTGGATAGCCTAGTGGTTAAGACGCTGGCTGCTGGTGGGGCGTGGTTCGGATTCCACGTTAAACTGTAGGTCTAAGTTGGAGTGACAAGCTTGGCCTTCGTCACAATGAACAATTCGGGCGGAAGCTAAACCAAGGTTAACCAAGGTTTTATACAGCATATATAAAGTATACATATTAAAATCAAAATTCAAAACGTGTGTATATGTATATATATATAATATATATATATATATATATATATATATATATATATAGTTATTTATTATTTATTTATTAATACTTATAAGACAAAATAAATGTCACATTAATTGTGTATTCTCATACATTCCAAATTTATTACAATGTAATGTTAATATAGAGAGATCAAAGTTGATTTTATGTCGACCTTTAATTTGTCTCACGTAAACAACATCTACAATTTCCTCATATTTGGCAATTCGGGGAATTTTGATAAAAAGTAATAAATTACTTTTGACACCTTAACTAAAACCTTAATGAATGTATGACACTAACTAGAGAATGAAGTCGAAAGAAAGTATGGAAAGACCTTTAAAAAACAGATGAATTATTTCCTATTTACTAATTCTAAAAACAAAAGAAACAATCACGTTACGAAGAGAAATTTGGGAAATCTTCCTTGTTTCTTCGCAAAACGAGACAAATAAATGACATTTTGAGGGCGTTTTCTTTCTTCATTTATTGTAAATTTAAATGAGTTTTGGAAGAGGGGCTAACAAATGAATATTTATTACTTCTCTCTCTCTCTCTCTCTCTCTCTCTCTCTCTATATATATATATATATATATATATATATATGGCATTGTTCGAAAGAGAAAAAGAGTGACTGCAAAATTAAGTAATTGTAAAGATAACAACATCAGAAAAACATTAAATGATAAACTGCAAAGTATCGATGTCGTCATACAAGAACTAATCGAGAAGCATACAGAAAAAGAAGACGACGACGCTATAGAAGCGATAAAGGCTAACTGAAAGTACTTCTATAATTTCGCAAAAAGACAGTCGAAAAACCATGCGACTATCGGACCTTTAAAAAATGAGAACAATGCTTCATCTGATGATCTAACAGAAGTATTTGAAATATTAAGAGCTCAGTACGATCATCTTTCAGTATCCCAAAAACGGACAAATTGATATGCGATAGAAACGCGTTCTTTGAAGAAGGACCACAAGGGGAAAGTATAACAGATTTCGACTTCACGACGGATGATATAACACAAGCCATAGGGAAACTAAAAACACACTCAGAGGCAGGACCGGATAAATGGAATGCCACACTGATCAAAAACTGCAAGAATGCAATCGCTGAGCCTCTATACTGGAAATGGAGACGATCACTAGACACGGGAGAAATACCGGGCATCCTGAAGAGCGCAGACATAGTCCCAATATAAAAAGGAGGAGATCGATCCGAGGCCAAAAACTATAGGCCAGTATCGCTTACATCTCATCTCACTAAAATATTTGAAAGAATAGTTAGACAGAAAATCTATGACTTTTTGGAAACTCAGAAAAAATTCAATGATAACCAACAGGGTTTCGGTCAGGCAGATCATGCCTATCACAACTAATGGAACACTACACAACATTATTGATGCACTTGAAAGTAATGAAAACTATGATGTACTATACACAGACTTTGCTAAAACGTTCGACAAGTGTGACCACGGAATCATAATACATAAACTGAAATATATGGGAATAACGGGAAAAGTAGGGAAATGAGTATATAATTTCCTTAGTACTCATTACCACAAGGAACATAATGTATAAATTTTAAAACGTATTTGACGAAATTAAATGTTTCCTGTGTCATCAAAACAACCTCAGTACTATTCACAAACTTTATTCCTTCAATCAAAGTAATATAGTCACGGATTTGGACGTATACTTTTAAGAAATGGCTTAGAAACTATCTAACAGATGCCACTTTGTTTAAATTATAATGGTCTTTCTACGCAATAATTCATTATTAAACTGGGTATTCCTCAAGGTTCTGTTTTGTGTCCTTTGCTATATCTGTTTTACGTAAATGATCTTCAACGGTGTTCAGAGATGTATAAGTCCATATTATATATCGATTATACATAAAATAAGAGCCCTTTTCTAAAAAAAATAAAAATACTCTAAAGCAGCGGTTCCCAAGCTGTGGTACAAGAGCTACTGTTTAGTGGAGCATTAATATATTAAAAATTAAATCTCGGTGAACCGTAAAATAAAAGCGAAGATAAATTTAAAGTTTTTAGATTATATATAGGGAAATTATAGTTAAATATAGGATGTAATGATTTGTAAAGATTATTTATGAACACCCTGTATATGAAAAATTGAGGTTGGTGCTGAGTATGTTTCTTGATTTGCTGTAACTGGACAAACGAAAATAAGTTTGGGAATCGTTGGTCTAAACTATAAAGGACGATACAAGTACTCAGTTCACAAAAGTTACTAAATTGTTATGAAAGACTCCAGGTTTAGCGGTACTGAAACTAAATGGAACGAACTAAAACACTGCTCTTAATATTATACTTGTATAACTATATATATACACACACACACACACACTGCATTATTATATTAATATTTTGTTATAGTACATGCTATATAAACATACAGTATATATATATATATATATATATATATATATATATATATATATATATTATATATATATATATATATATATGTTAAACACAGACCGTGCATGGAACAAGGAACTCTTCTGGGAAAATTAAATCCACTATAGTCCGAATAATTAATGGTAAATGACAAATACCATAGTTTTTCTTTTTCATGATGCTAGCCCGACGTGGGCAACGGTCTCTCGCAAAGAGGTCCCATAAATATAGCTTCCCTCACCAGCTATCTGCAAAGCAGACAGGATCCACCTTTGGGACATGGATCTAGGGTTTAAAGCAAGCCTAGTCCCACTACATTCAGAACCTCTATATAAGTAAAAGACTCGTTGCATTCACGTCGGATTGAATAAATCAAAGAAAAAGGGGTGAAGACGTGAATGCAACGAGTCTTTTACTTATATAGAGGTTCTGAATGTAGTGGGACTAGGCTTGCTTTAAACCCTAGATCCATGTCCCAAAGCTGGATCCTGTCTGCTTTGCAGATAGCTGGTGAGGGAAGCTATATTTATGGGACCTCTTTGCGAGAGACCCGTTGCCCACGTCGGGCTAGCATCATGAAAAAGAAAACTATGGTATTTGTCATTTACCATTACTTATTCGGACTATAGTGGATTTAATTTTCCCAGAAGAGTTCCTTGTTCCATGCACGGTCTGTGTTTAACATATAAGTTTCTCAGGGGACCATTCTGAGTTTGTGTGTATATATATATATATATATATATATATATATATATATATATATATTATATATATAATCGGTATTTTCAATCTTTCATCTATTTAACCGGTCAACTCTGGAATAATCTTCCTCAGTCCATCTTTCCCCCTTGTCTATGACCTCCATTCTTTCAAACGCAGAGTGTTCAGGCATCTCGAAAACCTTTGTCCTTGATTTTAGCGCTCTTATTCCTCGATGGGGGAGGGGCGTTTTTGCGGATATTCGCCCTTGGCCTCTCCTTCCTGCATAATATATATAATATAATATATATATTATATATATATATATATAATAAAAAATGTAAGAATGTAGTAAGCGGAAGATAATAGAACAGCTCTGTTTTCTCTGTGTCTGTTAACGTTGTATATTACCAAAGGGAATTTTTAACTAATTATTAGAAAATTAGTGAGTGAGTCAAATAAAGCAAAACGTTTACAGGGGTTAAAGTATGTAGTAAATACCAAATATATTTGTATGTAGCTTTTAAAATACGTTAAGAGCATTGTAACATATTTTAGCAATAAAATTTTGCCTCAAAGTCAACGAACGCAAAAGTCTTCGGACTTCACTCAGACTGTTTCAGTTAAATTGTAATACGTAGAGTCGTAGACCTTCGTCCAACGCGTGCTTGTCCAGCGCGAATTTGCTTATACACGGAAAAATAAATGCGAACAATTACTTGCCGAAAGTGGAAAATTTGACTATACACGGTCCGCCAAACACGCTCTAATGCAGTAGTACGGTACGCGTGCCAATGCGCGCTCTAGTGTTTTCTCCTACACTATCCAACACTCCCGCATCTCCCTCCCTCTCGCGTCACCCCTCGCATCACCCCTCGCATCACCCTTTGTCTCAGTCCCGCTACGTTAGTTCAGTGAAGTTGTGTTGGATTGTGTTTGTCGTATTTTACTATTTTACCGTTGTTTTGCTAATACCCTTAGACAGCAGTATGGCACCAAAACGTAAAGCATCTGCAAGTGATATTGAAGAGAAGAAAAGTCGTAAGGTTATGAATTAGCCGAAAAAATAAAGATAAGTTGCGTGGTGGTATGAGCATAACATCACTTGGCCGCGAGTATCACGTGAATGAGTCTACCATACGCACCATCCGAAAGAGTGAAGAAAAGATACGTGCTATTTTCATTTAATATATTTTTATTTATCATATGTAAATATCATTATGTTTATGATTTTATTTAGGGAAATTCATTTATGTGTGAATAAAAAATCTATGTATCTAAGTATTAATGGAGACTTTACGCGGCCGCGTTCACGTATCCCCATATATCCCATAAGGTATTAAGTTTGTCCAACGCGGATTGATTTACCTAACGCGCCGTTCTCAAGGAACCTAACCCTCGCGTTGGACGAGGGTTTACTGTACTTCGCCAAAAGAAGAAAAAATTTTTTTATATATATATATAATTTTAGTTTGCTTTTATAATAATGTAGCCTAAAATGTTCACTTCTAAAAACATATTCGAAGAGCAAACAGGAGAAGTGTATTAAAAATAAGTTACATGAGTATACGCTTTAATCATCATTTTCATGATGGCAAAATGTAGTACAATGATGGAAAACGTGACCGCCAAAAATACTCTCTTAAATTACTTAAAATACAAAGTGTCCATAACTCACCTTTACAAAGTGAATTTCAGTTTAATTTGTAAAGATAATATATGGACACCGTGTAGAAGAAGGGGAAATTTCTTCATTTATGAGAACGCGTAAACGGTCTATAATAGTTTCAATTAAGAATTTTAAGTGAATGCGTTCGTCCAATAATTTCCATAAAATTCAATTATTATTTTACTTAATTTAAAAAAAGAAGATAATTTTAAGAGGAGAAATAGATTTGTTTCCATTTATTCATTATTTAAGAGACAACTTTTATCTTCTCATATTTTCCTCTTAATTCATAAATAATATTAACTCTCATTAAATAATAATTAATAAGGTTTAAATATTAAATAGAAATATGGCATCGATTAAAATGTTCCATCTTCAATATAAATTTAAGTTGTTTAACAAAGTTATATATATATATATACAGGGTGTACATAAAGTCAGGATCTATTTTTGTGAAGCACTTGGAAATTATATGGAATTCAATCATAAAATGATAAAGTGGTAACATTTATTAAATAATTAAGAGTAGGATTCGACGTGACGCCCATCAGTATCCCTGCACAGCTCAAATCGTTCCGCAGTATTTCTAAACACATTCTGGAGCATTTGCGGGGTTATGTTATCTGCAGCAGTTCGTATACGTGTACGTAAGTTTTCAAGACTCGTTTTCCAAATCGCTGGATCGGACGCGGAAGCAACAAAAGACCTTGGCCAGCGAGATCACCAGATTTAACCCCTTTAGATTTCTTTGCATGGGGCTTTATCAAATCGCACGTCTATCAGACGAAGATTACGAGTCTTGAAAATTTACGTACACGTATACGAACTGCTGCAGATAACATAACCCCGCAAATGCTCCAGAATGTGTTTAGAAATGCTGCGGAACGATTTGAGCTGTGCAGGGATACTGATGGGCGTCACGTCGAATCCTACTCTTAATTATTTAATTAATGTTACCACTTTATCATTTTATGATTGAATTCCATATAATTTCCAAGTGCTTCACAAAAATAGATCCTGACTTTATGTACACCCTGTATATATCCACAAGTAGCACCAATATGAAGCCACTTTTTACCCATTAGTTCCTATTTTGCAAATCGCTCCAACTTTTCTGTAGGAGATACTTTTTGAGGTTAGTTTAAGCTAACCTAACCTAAGACAAATAACTGGGTGTGTAAAAAACTGAGGTTAGTTGTAGTAGGAGTAATTTGATTTCGAGTTTTTGAACTAAAATCCAAACGCTGGTGAAATTCGAAAAAATAATCATTGTATATGGTAAAAAAGCGCTTTCTCTGAACTTTTTAATGGAATGACCTCCCTCAATAACTTAACAAAAACGTAAGTGATTGAAAACTTAAAAATGTAACCAATGTGATCAGTAGGAGCAAGTGGGTGAAAAATTAGCACGGATGTAAACGAGCGCAAAAGTTGGAACGAAATGGGCATATATATATATATATATATATATATATATATATATATATATATATATATATATATAATAGTAATAATCTTACTTGATGCTTACCATTTTAAATTATGTTGTACAAAAATGCAATTATTTGCGTCAATCTGCGGAAAAATTGTTTTCAATGGTAAAAACTTAATTGTCGCTCAATGCAGGGACAGAACGGCGATTTTTTCTTCTAAACACAAATTAAAAATCACCAGTAAGTTCTCGTAGCGTTTAACACAATTTATTAAGAGTTAAATAGTGTTAACTAAGCAACAACGCGTTGGAGGGGTTCCAAATGTTGGATATTAACATAAATAATGTAACTAAGACACTGTTCACTCAAGGCACAACGCGATTGAGAGAGCTACATTACAACATCCTTTCCCTTCAGCGTCTACGCCGCTACTGTCGCTTGACTCACTTCGGCCTTCGTGGTCCAAAATGTGTATTATGTAATGCGTTTAACGCGAGATGGAAATGATCATCTGTTGAATCGATCATTCACGCGATCATCCTCGGGATCAACGCGTTTCGGGCTATTGTGTCGCGGTTTTAGTCTATAAATGTGATTTTTCTTAATCGGTGAAGCAAGTTTTATTTTACAATAGGAAAGTATGAAACTTCGGAAGTCTACTCCAATTCCACCATCATTAATAATAATAATAATAGAAAGTCGATATCAGCCTATGTCTTTACAAAGGATTTACATTTAATTTCCAATATTCTGAATATTTTTTTATTTTCATTACTGAGTTTCTTAATAATAATTCTAGATGAGAATTTGCAGTATGCTAACAATACCGTCTTCATTTTTCTTCTGCTGACGCGTTTGTTCATATACTTTGAACAATATGAACATCTTCAGAACTTTATACATAATTTTAAAGTAAAATGGGCTATATATATATATATATATATATATTATTTTTTTTTTATTGTAAATTTGATACAATTTCAAATTAATTTAAGAATATTCGAAAGTTCATTAAATTTTATATTAATTTTCGGTTTTCTCATTTTAATTTAAAAGGCTTCGGCAATTTTTAGTTTTTGTACGTTATGTGATGAGTATAAGATTTGAAAGGTTTGCGAGATATTTTTAAAATTTAATATTTTATGATCTACTCTGTAATGTTCGTTAATTTTACTTGGACGATATTTATGTTGGTATGCTCTCTCTTTAATGTGGTTTGTGGTGTAACCAATGTAAGTCGACGTACAGTCAACTACAGGACACGTAAATTGGTACACCACATGATGTTGCTTATCAGGGTTTTTGTTACGTGTCGAAAAATGGCTTGATAACTTTTTGTTTTTATAGTATATGTTAACATTGATAGTTTTTCTTTATCCATTGGTTTTATGTGCCTCTTTAATATATTGTTTAGACATTTTTTTTCATGTTTTAGCCTTGTTGGGTTTCTTGTTTCGAAGTGAAATTTTATACCTGTATTTTTATTTTTATTTTCATCATCTTCCTTATTTTTCTTATATAAATTTGTTAGAGTTCGGTTTATGATATTATCGATTAAAAATAGCGGAAAATCACTGTTTATTAGAGTTTGCTTTATTCTCTCAATTTCTTGATTAAATAGTTGCCAACTTGAGCATATATTGAAAGTTCTGTGCACGAGTGTTTTAATTATTGATAGTTTATATTTTTCTGGTGAGTATGAATTATAATTTAAATACGTTCCTTTGTCTGTTGGTTTAACATGTACACCAGTCGTTAAACACCCATTTTGACCAATGAATATATTAATGTCGAGAAAAGAGAGTGTATTATTCAAGGAAGGTTCAAATGTGAATTTTAATTTACTTAGTTCATGAAATCTTCGAATAAATAAAGGAATGTGGTTATTGTTTTTAAATAGTATCAAGGTATCGTCAACATATCTCATATACAGTTTTGGGTTGTAGAAGTTGTTTTCTTTCATTATTTTATTTTCTAAGTTTGACATATAAAAGCCTGCGAAGGTAGGTCCTAATGGTGTGCCCATAGCAACACCATCTATCTGTATTTAGGTTTCATCACAGAATCTAAACGGGACTTCTTGTACAACACAAAATAAGTAATTGTTTCATATCTTCTTTTTTTAAGGTTGGTGCAATTAAATTTTGATTATTGTAAACATTTTCCAAAATTAAAAATAACCAACGCTGAACAATTTGTTTCTCTTGACGTGGATTCACTTTTTACAAATGTACCAGTCATGGAAACCATAGAAATAATTTTGGACATTAATATATTCATTGGTCAAAATGGATGTTTAACGACTGGTGTACGTGTTAAACCAACAGACAAAGGAACGTATTTAAATTATAATTCATACTCACCAGAAAAATATAAACTATCAGTAATTAAAACACTCGTGCACAGAGCTTTCAATATATGCTCAAGTTGGCAACGATTTAATCAAGAAATTGAGAGAATAAAGCAAAATCTAATAAACAGTGATTTTCCGCTATTTTTAATCGATAATATCATAAACCGAACTCTAACAAATTTATATAACAAAAATAAGGAAGATGATGAAAATAAAAATAAAAATACAGGCATAAAATTTCACTTCGAAACAAGAAACCCAACAAGACTAAAACATGAAGAAAAATGTCTAAACAATATATTAAAGAGGCACATAAAACCAATGGATAAAGAAAAAACTATCAATGTTAACATATACTATAAAAACAAAAAGTTATCAAGCCATTTTTCGACACGTAACAAAAACCCTGATAAGCAACATCATGTGGTGTACCAATTTACGTGTCCTGTAGTTGACTGTACGTCGACTTACATTGGTTACACCACAAACCACATTAAAGAGAGAGCATACCAACATAAATATCGTCTAAGTAAAATTAACGAACATTACAGAGTAGATCATAAAATATTAAATTTTAAAAATATCTCGCAAACCTTTCAAATCTTATACTCATCACATAACGTACAAAAACTAAAAATTGCCGAAGCCTTTTAAATTAAAATGAGAAAACCGAAAATTAATATAAAATTTAATGAACTTTCGAATATTCTTAAATTAATTTGAAATTGTATCAAATTTACAATAAAAAAATATATATATATATATATAACCCATTTTACTTTAAAATTATGTATAAAGCTCTGAAGATTTAGAATCTGTATTTTCAAAAGTTTCTTTTATTAAAGTAACGTTGGTACAAACATTCGATATGTGCACCATTAGTGATTCGCAAAACATCCAATCCATACTCCAAATGTTGCCATGTACGCTGCAGCATATCCACATCAATTCGCTCAATAGCAGCTGTGATTCTTGCTTTTAAATCATCAATGTCTGTCACCCGCGTACATTTCTAAAACACTTGTCAAAACGTGGTATCAGAAAAAACTTAATGAGATTCTCTGTGAAATGGGACAAACTGGAATTTCTACACTTCATGGTTGACTTTTAATAACAGCCAAAAATTGTACAGATAATTCTCGGACACCCGGTATATGAACGAAACGCGTCAGCAGAAGAAAAAATGAAGATAGTATTCTTAGCATACTGCAAGTTCTTATCTAGAATTATTATTAAGAAACTCAGTACTGAAAATAAAAAACTATTCAGAATATTGGAAATTAAATGTAAATCCTTTGTAAATAATAATAATAATAATAATAATAATAAACTTTGAAGTTAGTCTAGTTCTAAGCGGCTTTATTCAAGTCCCAGTTCCGACAGAATAATAATCCTCTATTCCAATTCCAGTTCAATTTTCAAATTTTTTTTTCTTTTTCTTGAATTTTCGCTTTTTACCCGAAAAAAATGAAAAAAATGTTACAAATAAATTTTATTTTAATATAACTGAAACTAGTGGTGCGCCGATTAATCGGCATCGTTATCGGCAGAATCAGCCATTTTTGGGGCATCGGCATCGGCCAAATTTAGCCGATTCTCTGACCTACTATTTGACATTTTAAATTTTTTTTTACAAAACAAAATCTATATTTATAGAAAATTGAACAGACAAAAAACACTATTTATGATAATTTATACTTATTTCAAAGTGTAATTATATAAAAATATTTAACATTCACGAAAAAAGCAAAGCTCAATAAATGAAGTTGCCCATAAATTTACATTTTCTCTAACTAGCTAATCCCTACATATTATAAACTATTGTAATCTCCTCTATATTAATAATAATTCTATATTAAGTTAAACTTGGTTAACCTTGGTTTTTCTTCCGTCCGAATTGTTCATTCTGAAGAAGTCAAGCTTGTTATTCCACCTTAGACCTACAGTTTAACGTGAAATCCGAACCAGCAGCAGTCCAGCGTCTTAACCATTGGGCTACCCAGGGCACCTATTTATCTACCAACCAATTTTTTTTTTTATTGTGTGAAAGGATGAATAGCTGGATTTTGCTGCGCGCCGCCTGCCGTCACCGGGTCTCGATCCGAGGGCCGATGGATTTATAATTTATAATTTATACTTTATAATTTATATATTAAACCACCTTATTGCGTTCACTTTATTTCAAGTATTTTAATAATTTTATAAACTCAAATTATATGAGAGTATCCTTTTTTAATTGAAATTGGACACCAGAAAGAAAATACGTTCAACATAAGGAAAAACAATTATTTTAAATATTGGTATTCAATTTATGAAACTAAACTAAAATTATTTTATCATTTTACTTAGTAATAAAACTTTTTCACATCATTTTAGCTACTATTTATGAGTAGCAAATTCTGGTGCTGTATATTGTGGAGTGAGCTAAGGAAAAGCATTTAAACAAATTTAAAATGTAAATAAATGAAAATTGAAAGTTTTCGCATTAGATTAGTAAAATTTATGAAGGAAATTGATTTTTTAAAATATAGGCAAAGAATCGGTATCGGTATCGGCAGTTTTTCATGGAATCGATACATCACTAATGAGACCAATTTCCATTCCCTATTCGATCTAAACACCAAAGTCCAAATCTGGATTCGAATCTTAATCTATCTAAAAGACTAAAACTTACATAATAAATAATAATACGTAAACATTTATATATTCGAACGTGTTGTTCGCACAACTTATGGATGATCGTATACTGTGTGTGTATATATATATATATATATATATGGGATGAATTTCACAATAAAACACGTGAAATGAATGAATGCTGCAAACCCACAAGGAAAAAGAAAAACGATTCCAAGGTCTTTCGTGTATTCAGAGCTACACCTCGTCAGGGAATGAAGATAAAAGGCGAGATGCCCATATATATATACAACGTACAGGAAAAACAAAACAATTAGCACATACTTAACAAGGGTTAATGAGAGGCAAAAGAAATTTTAACATGATATTGTCAATTTTATACATTCCCGCACTGTTATTGAAATTGTTTTTAAAATGAATAAATGCACATTCTAGAATATTTCTTTCTATTATATCTCTGTTTTTAACAAGCGCTTTAGAACAGCGCTTAAAAACAGAGATATAATAGAAAGAAATATTCTAGAATGTGCATTTATTCATTTTAAAAACAATTTCAATAATAGTGCGGGAATGTATAAAATTGACAATATCATGTTAAAATTTCTTTTGCCTCTCATTAACCCTTGTTAAGTATGTGCTAATTGTTTTGTTTTTCCTGTACGTTGTATATATCTATGGGCATCTCGCCTTTTATCTTCATTCCCTGACGAGGTGTAGCTCTGAATACACGAAAGGCCTTGGAATCGTTTTTCTTTTTCCTTGTGGGTTTGCAGCATATATATATATATATATATATATATATATATATATATGTGTGTGTGTGTGTGTGTGTGTGTGTGTTCTATAATAAACGCGAAAGAATGAAAATCAAAATTTGTCTCGGAACTAAATAAAAAAGTAGAATTTAAATTTGGGAAACAAATTTATTATTTATTTTATTTTTAAATTTATTTTACGTTTATTTACAAATGTATAAAAAATTTTTACTAATATTTTAAGGTTTTAAATTTGCCTAAAATTATTTTTTTATTACTCTGTTTGTTAATTTTGTTTGAATTAAAAAGAAAAAGAGTTTATTTATTCTGTGTTTTTTAAGACGTCATATTTCAGTTTTACTAAAACTTCTCCAATATTATAAAGAATATTAAACTTATCATATAAAAGCTTTACCGTTTTAAACTTTTATTTTCTTTGGGGGTATATATATATATATACTCGTGTATATACATACTTGTGTGTGTGTGTATATATATATATATATATATATATATATATATATATATATATATATATATATATATATATACACACGAGTATATAGTTTCATACCCGAAAGGATTTATGGATGAAACAAGGGCTGAGATCGCATGCCTCACAGAAACACATCTTAAAAATCTTAAAGATTGCCAAGGAGACTGTAAAAACTGCGAATCTGTATAGAGTAGGTAAGAAAGAAATGCATATCGATGGTTACAACTTACTGCGAGCTGATAGAACAGCAAGACGTAAAGGTGGATGTGCTATACCGGGTGTACATAAAGTCAGGATCTATTTTTGTGAAGCACTTGGAAATTATATGGAATTCAATCATAAAATGATAAAGTGGTAACATTTATTAAATAATTAAGAGTAGGATTCGACGTGACGCCCATCAGTATCCCTGCACAGCTCAAATCGTTTTCAAGACTCGTAATCTTCGTCTGATAGACGTGCGATTTGATAAAGCCCCATGCAAAGAAATCTAAAGGGGTTAAATCTGGTGATCTCGCTGGCCAAGGTCTGTTGCTTCCGCGTCCGATCCAGCGATTTGGAAAACGTCCATTTAGATAATCCTGAACAATTTTGGCATAGTGACAAGGAGCACCATCATGTTGATTCTAAGGGGATAGGATTCGTGTCATAACATGACGTAATGAGAATCTATAAATAGATCCATAAATTGTTTAAACTTCATTCTCTTCATTGGAATTGCATCGGAGTGACGTGTATTATTTACTTGTCAAGATGTATAGAAGAAGGAAGTTTGTTCCTCGAAAAAGGAAGTATGTTCCTCGAAGGAAAGTTAGATGGCGGTCAAAGGAGAAGATATTTACAGCTTCAATGAAATTTGTTTATTTGTCTAAAAATACTTTTGATGTTAATGCAGATGGATATTATACATTGAGTTTGGATCTTTTAACTAAGGATGCTAAATCAACTATTTTAAAATTTAATTATTATCAAGTAACGGGTGTATCTTTTCATAGTATTCCCGGAATGAATATGTCTGGATATGTTATTAATTATGAAGATTCATTAAGTCGTAAGAAAGATGTTAGGGAAAGGTTAGAGGGACCTAATGTAGGGATATCTCCATCTCCATATGTAATTGTTCCCCATTGTGTTTTGTTTGAACCTAATATAGATTCCTCACATAGTGCAGAGCAAGTAATGAATCATCCCAGAACAAAGTGGTTCTCACCTTTTAAGGAGTTTAGAATGTATCGTAGACTGAAGCCGGTGTGTGATTTAGGTAAACAAGTAACTGCCCAATTCCCTAATACTTTAATTAAGATATCAACCAATGATTTAGCTAAACCATTAGGTCATATTTATGTTGGTAAATATACACCTGACGGATCTCAAAAAAATGAGTATGCATTTACATATGTTAATCGAATTGTATTTTATGTTAAGCTGTATGGTATGAAACAATAAAAAAAAAAAAAAAAAAATTTTGGTTCACCCTGTATTATTTGCCATTTTTGGATTACCCTGTATCTGTGCTTTTTTTTTTTTTTTTTTTTTTTTTTTTTTTTTTTTTTTCCTCAGTATTACCTAGGAAAAAAAGCACAGCACACTTATGACAGGAATAGAAACTGACGTCATGAAACGTCATACAATCCTTACTTATTGAACATCCGGTGTATTTCCTGTTTATGGTTTTATAATACCAATGATTTTGAAAATAATAATGATGGTCTGCAGAGCGCCCTCTGCAAGAGTTAGAGCCTCGCCAGAGGTAGTTAGATGTACGAAGTTTTTTTTTGTGTTTGGCCAAACAATATTGGTTACAGAGATTTTTAAGGTTTGGTTAGTATTGTAGTATTCATATGGGTAGAGTACCTAAGTTTTCAAGACTCGTAATCTTCGTCTGATAGACGTGCGACTCGATAAAGCCCCATGCAAAGAAATCTAAAGGGGTTAAATCTGGTCATCTCGCGACACAAGGTCTGTTGCTTCCGCGTCCGATCCAGCGATTTGGAAAACGTCCATTTAGATAATCCTGAACAATTTTGGCATAGTGACAAGGAGCACCATCATGTTGATAGACGACGGGGATAGGATTGTTAGTACCGTCGTCTATCAACATGATGGTGCTCCTTGTCACTATGCCAAAATTGTTCAGGATTATCTAAATGGACGTTTTCCAAATCGCTGGATCGGACGCGGAAGCAACAGACCTTGGCCAGCAAGATCACCAGATTTAACCCCTTTAGATTTCTTTGCATGGGGCTTTATCAAATCGCACGTCTATCAGACGAATATTACGAGTCTTGAAAACTTACGTACACGTATACGAACTGCTGCAGATAACATAACCCCGCAAATGCTCCAGAATGTGTTTAGAAATGCTGCGGAACGATTTGAGCTGTGCAGGGATACTGATGGGCGTCACGTCGAATCCTACTCTTAATTATTTAATAAATGTTACCACTTTATCATTTTATGATTGAATTCCATATAATTTCCAAGTGCTTCACAAAAATAGATCCTGACTTTATGTACACCCAGTATATGTACGTGAGTCATATGGCAGAGAAGATAATAGGTAAATCAAACAGCTTCGTGGAACTTTTAGCAGTAAAAATAGAAAAACTAAACGTGGTACTTATAGTCATTTACAGACCTCCGAACACTCCAACTGTAAAATTCTCTGATGCCATTGCTGATATCAGAAACCAAATAAAGTCTTTAAACTTCCTATCCCTCAATTTAATACCCTGCGGAGATTTTAATTTCCCATTTATAAAGTACAAAAAGGTGGGAAGATATATATATATATATATATATATATATATATATATATATCAGGACAAAGGTGGTACAAGACAAGACCAGGAACAAGCAAAATGTTGATGCCTCTAACAAACGAATTTATGTTAACACAAGAGATAACAGATAACACCAGAAGAAATACCTGCCTGGATCTTGTATTTACGAACAACCAACTTGACTGATGATATAAAAGTAACCCAGCTATTATCTCAGACCACAACATAATCGAGATATCAGCTAATATGATAGCAACATTAAAATAAAATACTCATACTGAAGAGCGAAGCAAATTTGAGATTTTTAATTTAAATTTCAATACTATAAATTGGGAAGAAATCAGATCCCACATGGCCCAAGTAGAATGGAAAACAGTTTTAGAGGATAAAACAACCGAATGAATGCTAACAACCTTGGAAGAAAGGACTCTGGAAATTTTAGAAAAATATGTTCCGAAAGCACAGCCAAAAGGAAAGAGGAATTTTTTGAGGGGAGGAGCAAAAGTGAACAATATTCCGCAAAAGAAAGAGAGTAGCTACGAAGTTAATTAATTGCACAGACAACAATACCAGGGAAGTAATACAAGAAAGACTTGAGAGTATCGATAGGGAAATACAAGCCCTAATTCAGGAACATATAGAGAGGGAAGAGTAAAATGCGGTAGAAGTAATAAGGGGTGTTATGGGATGTGTTACACTTTGTTATCACGGGGGGGGGAGAGGAGTATAACTGGGTGTTATGTAACATAATCAACAGTTTTAATGGAAATAAAACTCTTTGATACGCTCATGCAATTTAATTAGAAACATGTCACATGTGTATGTATTACTATACTGGACAATTTATACATAATACTGTATGCATACTTCACATATACATATGTAGTTCATACTTCCTCCCACACAAGGACATGTGCTGTTACTGGAATTACAGGTGCCCCACCTTCAACACAGGTAGGTGGTGATGCAGACAACCCCTCTGTCTCAACATCATCTTCATGATGCCATTCCAGCTCCTCTTGATTGTCCAAAGTCCATGTATGTAGTGGCACACATTAGTTCCTTTTGACGTCTTTCAACCAAGCGAACTGGGTGCACTTTACGTGTGGTAATCTTCTGTACAGCGGTGGCTGTTGATGTAGACCGTTTCTAGCAATGCTTTGCATGCTGATTAACTGATGTGATATAGACAGACCTCTAAAACCAGTGTCCCTTTTATCCATACTTCTACAATCGCTTCAGTCAGGACAATAACACATTGCTTGTGTATTGTAGGGTGTATTGCCATTTGCCAGTCTGGTAGCTAATTAATGTACGTAAAATGTTTGTGATTGCTTAAAGGAGCACAATAAAAGACTAGAAATGGTACCAACACAAATTTTCGGCATTGATTAGACCTAGATGCCGAAAAGTGTATTAAAGGGCCCCCATCCTAATTAAGAATCTGGGGGGGGGGGGGTATGACAAGGTGTTACATATTAAAGTTAGGGGCGCTTCACACTGTGCCAAAGCGTTACAAGGGGGAGGGGGATGTTAAAATTCTCCTCAAAAAGTGTTACGTAATACTTGAATGGCCCCCCTAAAGGAAAACTCAAAATACTTGTATAGCTATGCAAAAAGGAAAACAAGAACGCGCACCACTATCGGGCCCTTAAAGAAAGAAAATAATGAACTAACCTACGATTCGAAAGAAATATCTGAAATATTGAGAGCTCAGTATGAATCAGTTTTTAGTACCCCAAAAAGTGACAAAGTGGTGCCTGACAGAGATGCACTCTTTGAAGAGAAATTACAAGAAGAGTATATAACAGATTTTGATTTTACTCCGGAAGATATAGCACGAGCTATACGACAAATGAAATCACATTCCCCTGCAGGTCCGGACAAGTGGAACGCCTTGTTGATTAAAAACTGTAAAAAATTAAATAGCTACGCCCCTATACTGGATATGGAGAAGATCCCTGAACACGGGGGAAATATCAAGCATCCTGAAAAGGGCAAACATCGTCCCCTATATACTGTATAAAGGAGAGGATAGATTTCAAGAAAAGAACTACAGACCAGTGTCACTGATGTCCCATCTCACCAAAAATAGTTGAAAGAACAGGTGGAGAGAAAACATATGACTTCTTGGAGACACTGGAAAGATTCAATGAGAACCAGCACGGATTCCGATCAGGAAGTTCATGCCTATCACAACTAATAGAACACTATAACAATATCATAGACGCACTTGAAAACAATGAAAACTACGATTTAATTAATATACACGGATTTTGCTAAAGTGTTCAACAAATGCGATCATAGTATAGTAGCACATAAAATGAAACATATAGGAATAACTCAAGGAGGAATAGGAAACATATAGGAATAGCTTAAGGAGGAGATTGTAGACACCAATCAAACAGAGAAGTACCCCGGTGGGGGTGGGGAGATGTTAGGCAGGAGACAGGGAGTCCCATTTCTCCTCTCACTGTCCACCTCAGCTGATACACCATAATTTACACGTGGAAAATAATGGAAAACTGGAATCTAACCTTAAGCTAAACCCATTAACCACCCAAACAACCTTGGAAATATTAAAGGTAGAATGTACTGTATAGTGTTCCCGAACTAAAGGCCAGACAAGGGACACGCTCAAATCTAAAGGAAAATAGCTTTGTTGTCAGAGGGCCCAAGACTATTCAACCAGCTTCCGAAGGAGATCAGGAACATTACTGGTGTCAATCTAGAACTCTTCAAAAGAAAACTTCACGCCTCGCTCAAGACGGTACCAAATGAGCCAGGTGTGCCTGGCTATGTGTGATGAAGATTGTATGAGAGCAACTCGCTCCTCCACCAGAACAGGCTTAGAGGTGAGGCCACCAGCTTGACCTTCGTGTGATGAAAGACCAACGCACGGAACTGCTACGAGGTTATATATATATATATATATATATATATTATATATATATATATATATATAATATATATATCTTAGTGAGCGGCGGCAAGTCGTTACAGCACAAGGAGTATCTTCATCAGAATCAGAGGTCCTCAGCTCAGTACCACAACTCTTCATAATCATGCTAACTGACATAGATGAGGACGTTACCAGAGACAGCACAGTAACATCCTTTGCTAATGACACAAAGATCAGTAGAAAAATAAGAAACCCAGAAGATATAGGATCTCTACAAACCGACATAAACAGAATCTACAAGTGGATGGAACGGAAGACAACAATATGAAGTTTAACACTGAGAAATTTCAGCTGTTGCGATACGGAAAAAGAGAAGACCTAAAGTCCATGGAATATTATACCCCAAATGGACAAGAAATTCAGAGAAATTCCAGAGCAAAAGATTTAGGGGTTGTAATGACTGATGATGCGAAATTTGAAACACAAACTAAGATAGCAGTAAACAGAGCAAAGAGAATAACGGGGCAGATATTGAGAACCTTTAAACGAAGGGATAGGAATGTAATGATTCCTCTACTGAAAACACTGATCATACCCAAAGTGGAATACTGCTCGGTCCTAACATCCGCATATAAAAAAGAAGACATTAGACAGCTGGAAGGGATTCAGAGAAGCTTCACAGCCAAGATCAATGGGTGCAAAGAACTAAATTACTGAGAAAGGTTACGTGAACTAAATCTATATATAATGGAAAGGAGAAGACACACACACCATCATTTACACTTGGAAAATAATGGAGAAACTAGTCCCTAATCTTACTCTGAACCCTGTAACTCTCCAAACAACGGTGGAAAGTAGAAAAAGAAGACTGTGTCGTGTTCCCAAATTAAAGGTGAGACAGGGAACATCCTTAACCCTGAAAAAAAATAGTTTTGTTGTGAGAGGACCAAAACTGTTTAATCAGCTGCCCAAAGACTTAAGGAACACGAATGGTGTTGCAGTGGACATCTTCAAAAGAAGATTAGACGCCTGGCTCAGAACAATCTCCGATGAGCCGGGCACACCTCGCTATGTGAGGTAGAGAGTACAAGAAACCAACTCACTACTTCACCAGGCCAACTCGAGAGGAGGGGCGACAAGCTTGACCTTCGTGAAATGAGGAATAATCGCACGGAACATTTGAAGGGTTTGAAGGTTGTATGTATGTATGTATGACGCTTCATTTAAATGTGAAACATTTTCAGGCGTTAAATAATGTAAATTTGTAGAAACCAAAATATTAACACAAAAACTTATTTTAAATATGACGTAAAAACGCTGCCAATATTAGTTTTTGAATCTGTATTGAACCTTCATATTAGTAATTAAGTTTTGTTTCTCCTTACTCGCGTGCCTAAATAGCTTCTCCTGATATGATAAAATCACTCTTATCGTGTTGCGCTTTTAAAAACTTTGTATATGAAATTATACACGTTATTTTATCTCTCAGTTGTGAGTTTCTTGTCAAACCGTTTGAGAATATTTTATATTAAGTTGCTCGTTTTGTAGCCAAGTATTTGCGTGTTGCGCGTGTGAACATCTCTCGCGAGTTTCTTGAATTGAGTCTTTTTTATTATAAGGTTATATTGAGTTTTGTAACACTCGGGAAAACATTATTTGTAACATTATAATAGATCTGATTTAGTATTTTAAACGCGTTATACCTCGTCTGCGATACATCCTGGCTTACATTTTTTTTTTAATTCTTTTAAAATTAGACTTTGCTTTTGGTCTTTGAAAAGAAAAGATGTGTTTCATCTCATTCAATTCTTGTTCCTTTGAATTCACACAAACGAATCAGAAAATTTATTCTACCAAACTTTTTTTATTATATAAGTAAATACATACAAAAAATTAGTAACGTTTATTTTCATAGTTTGTGAAAAGCGCGTTTTAACAAATGGTAAATGCTTTTTTATAATTTCTTTACGGAAAGAAATCCTTAGTTCAAAGAACTAAATATCTGATTAACTATTAGTACACTATATCAAGTGATTAAAACATTATGGTTTAATCCGATTCTTACGTGGTTGCACAAACTACTAAAGTTTTTAATAAAAAAGTAAACATAATTAATGCAACTGTAGTACGCAGTTGGATTAACCCTATGGTACAGTTGGATTAACTATTTGGTATAGTGTGACAATGTTTAATTAGTTTAATGTTTAGTTAATGTTTAATTAGTTTAACTATAGATTTATCTCCGTGTTCACTGTATGTTCCTTCGTCGTATGTCGTAGAAGAATATTATTAAAAACTTGAAATCACTCAGTGTTACAGTATTTTCTTTTTTAATGAGCTCAAGTTTTAGAGTAATTTTCATCCTTAAAAAATTATAGTATCCTTTCGAAGAACAAGAATTTTATTAAAAGAACACAGTCACAATGTTCTTCAGTTCAGAGCTCTCTTCCTATCTCAATATTGAACAACTTACTCCTTATATACTTTTCAACCTTTCGGATGTTCTGTGCGATGATTCCTCATTTCACGGAGGTCAGGCTTGTTGCCCCTCCTCCTGAGTTGACCTGGTGACGTAAAGAGTTGGTTTCTTGCGCTCTCCACTTCACACAGCCAGGTGCTGCCGGTTCATCTGGAATTGTTCTAAGCCAGACATCTAGTCTTCTTTTGAAGATGTCCACCGCTACACCACTAGTATTCCTTAGTTCCTTGGGCAGCTGGTTGAACGGTCTTGGTCCTCTCACGAAAACTATTTTCCTTCATGGTTGAGGATGTTCCCTGTCTAGCCTTTAATTTGGGAACACGACACATTCTTCCTTTCCTACTTTCTACTATTTTTTGAGTGGTTATAGGGCTCAAAGTAAAATTAGGGACTAGTTCCTCCATTATTTTCCAAGTGTAAATGATGGTGTACCTCTCTCTTCTTCTTTCCAACGAATATAAATTTAATTCATGTAACCTTTCCCAGTAATTTAGTTCTTTGCAGCCATTGATCTTGGCTGTGAAACTTCTCTGAATCCCTTCTAGTTGACAAATGGATTCTTTTTTTATATGGGAATGTTAAGACCGAACAACATTCCAACTTGGGCATGATCAGTGTTCTCAACAGAGAAATCATTATATATTCCTATTCCTTCTTTTAAAGGTTCTCGGTATCTGCAAGACCGAGCAACATTCCAACTTGGGTATGATCAGTGTTCTCAACAGAGAAATCATTATATTCCTATCCCTTCTTTTAAAGGTTCTCGGTACCTTCCTAGTTATTCTTTTTGCTCTATGTACTGCCATATTATTTTCTGTTTCAAATTTCGCGTCATCAGTCATTGCAACTCCTAAATATTTTGCGTTAGAGTTTCTCTCAATTTCCTGTCCATTTGGGGTATAGTATTCCATGGATTTTAGGTCATCACTTCTTCCGTACCTTAATAGTTGAAATTTCTCAGTGTTAAATTTCATATTATTGCCTTCAGACCAATTGTAGATTCTGTTCATGTCTTTCTGTAGAGATTCTATGTCCTGTGGGTTTCTTACTTTTATACTAATTTTTGCATCATCGGTTAAGGAGGTCCCTTGTCTGGCCCTTAATTTGGGAACACTTAGCATTTCTTCAGTTGTTTTATTCTCGAAAATTGTTCTCCATTCTATTTGGGCCATGTGCGATCTGATTGCTTCCCAATTTATAGTCTTGGAGTTTAAGTTAAAGGCCCCGAATTTACTTCTTTCCTCAATATGTATATTGTCTTTTAATGCTGTCGTCATATTTGTTGATATCTCGATTAAGGTGTGGTCTGAGATAATGGTTGGGGTTATTTTTATATCAGCAATCAAGTTCGTGTTATTCGTGAATACCAGATCCACGCAGTTATTTTTTCTGGTATTTTCTGTTATCTCCTGTGTCAGCATAAACTCATTTGTGAGAGCCATCAACATTTTTGCTTGCTCCTGGTTTCTTGTGCCCCGCTTGTCCACCTTTTTGTATTTTATAAATGGGAAGTTAAAGTCTCCGTAGATCATTATATTGGGGGAGGGGGGGTTTATGGCCTTTATTAGCTTTCTGATGTCATCAATGGCCTCCGAGAATTTTTCGGTTGGGGTGCTTGGAGGTTTATAGATGACTATTACTATCACGTTTAGTGTTTCTATTTTCACTGCTAGGAGTTCCACATAGCTGTTTGATTTACTTATTATCGTCTCTGTCATATGGCCTTCCTGTACATATATAGCACAACCACCTTTACGTCTCGTCGTTCTATCCGCTCTTAGTAAGTTGAAGCCCTCCATATTTATCTCTTTCTTATCAATACAATGTTCTTATCAACACAATATATATATATAGTTATTTTCATCATATATACAGTATATATATATATATATATATACACACACACCTTGACTGAAGGGTTTGTTCTTAGGGAAACGTAGCTTAACGAGGAATAAGAGGACGAAGAGATGGTACATGTTTATTTACAAACTTTTCGGAAATTTTCATTTTCCTTCATCAGTGCTAAAATTATAAAAGCAGATAATAAATTAATAAATATAATGAAGGGAAACTTGTACAATATATTTAAATAAACGTGATATTAATGGTGTTTAGGTAATTAAAATTAAAAATAAAATAATATGAAATATAGAAAAGTGATCACTCGTCAAATATAAAGTAAAAAGTAAACAAAATTGAGAGAAGTCTTATATATATATATATATATATATATATATATATATATAATATATAGCTTGTCGTGTATCCTTAATATTAATTGCAATTTAAAGGAAATATTTTAGTTCTTTACATTTCGTTAGTGTGTGTCATTTCAGCAGGAGCCAGGATTAGTGCACAGCTACGTAGATTTGTTTCTGTATGTGAGTATGTTAATTTTAACAACTTATTTATTAAAATATACGATGCACTGATTATAATAATGATAATTAATAATTATAATTAATGATGATAATTTTAAAATATGAAATTACGTGCTAACTTATTTTGTCTAATATTTCGTTAATCTCATGCGAACAACCTCATTTTCGAAACTCGCCCATTTTCAATTACTTCAAACCTTTTCAGACGTCTCTTAAAAACTAAATTTTAAAATTTTAAATAAAAATTTAAAAAAATATAAGTTAGCCCTAAAGTTTAAAAACCAATTAAAGGGGCAGACTTTTTTATTTTCTATTTATATATTTATTTTTAAGTGAAACCTCGTTTGGACTTCATTTAAGAACGTGTTCCGACCCTCGTTTGTCCATCACGGTTAAAATGCTTCATTCATAAAGGATTTTGACGTTATCTTTTGAGGAGCCATTTACGTCCAATTAAACATCTCTTTTTGGAAAGTATTTCGTTATCAAGTCCGTTGTGTTCATTACGGAGGTTCGTGTAAGTCGTAACGAGTTCATTATTTGGGTTTAGAAGTTGCCCGTACCCACAGAGGGGATCAGTTCGTAGGTCTATAAAAAAGAAAAAAAGGTGGACGGGGATAAGTTAATCAATGTAGAAAATATACTTGTTTGCGCGTGAAAATGAAGGTGAATTTTACATATATACTAACTTCTCGACCAGTCAAAAAATGACGGGTTGGAGTTTTGTAACCCCCCATAGGGACTCTGCCCTTCATATATATATATATATAATATGCAGTGTGTATATATATGGGATTATACACCGATCCAACTGGTAAGCTTTACTAAAAGACAGCTACTGGCTTTTATTATTACTAGTACAGTTCCCGCCGCTTCGCTGACGGTTAGACAGGCTAAACTACAAAAAAAGAACCCAGCCGTGAAAATTTTGAGCTTCACATTGTGTCAACATTTCTGAATCTGGTATCTCCCAAAACCTCCTCACCCCCATTCATACAACTTGGGGGCTAACCCCCTCCCCCATTACCCCCACCCATCCCCATTACCCCACCCATCCCCCATTACCCCCACCCCCACCCTTCCCCATTGCTAAACTACAGAAAAGAACACAGTCATGAAAATCTTGAGCTTCACATTTCCGCCCGTAATACAATTTCTGAATTTTTTTCTCACAATTTTTTCTCACAATTTCTGAAAGTGTGACGGACGGACGGACGGACGGACAGACGGACAGCTCTCTTATTATAGTATAGATTATTATTATTATTATTATTATTATACCAATTTACAGTTAACCTCTATGAAAGTAATCGTACGAATTATATTAATTTCCCTTAATAAGAATGGTCATAATTCCTTTTAAAATTTCACGAATATTGTTTTTTTAATTTACTGTATAAAAATAAGATTTCTTTAATAATATTTTCCTTATTTTTATTTTTGCTTTTGTTCATTTTCAGTTTTTTATCATTTTTACTTTTTTCATTCTTTTAAGTTTCATAAAATAAGGTGAAAAACGTTTTTGTTTAGTAAATGAAGACGTTTCCTTCATTCTTTGTATCCGGGAATTTTCCGTGAGGAAATTTATCTTTTTGTCGTGAGTTGAAAAAAACAAAAAAAAAACAAGGAAACTAAAAATAAATTTTATTCAATTAGTATTAACGTGGTACAAAGATGATTGTGAAAAGTGTATGATATATATATATATATATATATATAAACAAACAACCACAGGGAAAGGGAAACACGAAATCCGAGCGCTTTCGTGATATATTCACATTTTCAGGGACAAGAAAGAAATAGGATCTTTCTTGTCCCTGAAAATGTGAATATATCACGAAAGCGCTCAGATTTCGTGTTTCCTTTTCCCTGTGGTTGTTTGCTTATTAAAAAGATCACGTGTTGTTCTGTGATTTTATTGCATATATATATATATATATATATATATATGATGAATAAAACCACGAAGGAAAAAAGAAACACAAAGGGGTGCTCAAGCGCTTTCGTCTAATGACATCCTCAGGAACACTGGAGTGAAAGGACAGATCAAGGCAATATATAGGTTACAAAAATAAACATACATACATACATATTCATATATATATACATATATATATATTATATATATATATATATACATATCATATATATAGTAAGCATAGAAAAAATTGTGGGAGGAGCAAACATTTATGGTTTATGAAACAGGTCACAAAAGAATAAAGAAATAAAAATAATATAAATATAAATTGAGAAAAAATTAATTACCAAATAGTGCCTTAGTGATATATATGTCACAGCCTAAATAATCATAAAGAAATAAACAGGCAAATAAAAAAACCACAAATATATATACATATATATATATATATATATATATATATATATATATATATATATATATATATATATATATATATATATATATATATATATAAAAAGACACTTTTAGCACTTTGGCCGACCTTCAATATAAATTCAAATGGCTTGTTTATGGAACAGGTCACAAAAGAATAAAGAAATAAAAATAAATATAAATTGTAAGTGGAGTCTACAAATTCAAGCTCAAAAGGGAAGTTTTACAATCAATTTAATAGATGATGCCAAATTGATATATATGTCACAAAAAAAAAAAAAAAAAAAAATTAATTATTAAAAAAATAATAAAAAATAATAATAATAAATTGAAAGATAAATTTTAAGAGAGGCACACCAATTTATAAGGGAAAAATTACCACATATGCATTTATAGTCACAAACGAATAAAAAAGTACAAGTAAATATAAATTGGAAAACAAAATGATGCCTAGATGATATATAAAGAACAATAAAATATATATACAACATATATACGGTATATATACGAAATATAAACGCAATATATACAGAATATATATATATATATATATATGCATAAGGGAAAAAAATTACCAAATTTGTTTTTATAATTATTGTCTGAAAAAACGGTAGGTCGCAAAAGAATAAAGAAATAAAAATAAATAGAAATTGAAAAAATTACAAATAATACACGTACACATGTATACCCGCATAACCAAATATATATACATATACACACATATATACAAACACACACACACACACATATATATATATATACACACATACAAGCTTGACCATCGCGAAATGAGAAATCATCGCGCAGAACCTTTGTGAGGTTGTAAGGTAAGGTAAGGTACATACACATATATATATATATATATACATTTAACTGCATACATACATACATACATACATACATATACACACATACATACATACATATACACACATATACATACAAACACATTTAACTGCATGACCACACACATACTCACATACACATACATACATACACATACACGCATACAGCAAAAAATTGAAAAATAAAATTGTAAGAGAAACAAAAGACAAAAACAAATTTTTTACCAAAGATTTAACAACCTGCCCTTTTTGTTTAAATCCATTCTGAAGGAATTCAGAGCAACGGGATCGAGTTGAAAAGACCTTTACTCATGTTAAGGTTATTTGTAAGTTGAATTATAGCCGACTCAAGAATATTTCTATTAACAATGTTGCTAGAGTGAAACAAAACTGAAACATTATTCCATTTATATTTATATTTATTTTTATTTCTTTATTCTTTTGTGACCTGTTTCATAAACCATAAATGTTTGCTCCTCCCACAATTTTTCTATGCTTACTATATATATGTATATGTATATATATATATATATATATATATAATGTATATATATATGAATATGTATGTATGTATGTATGTTTATTTTTGTAACCTATATATTGCCTTGATCTGTCCTTTCACTCCAGTGTTCCTGAGGATGTCATTAGACGAAAACGCTTGAGCACCCCTTTGTGTTTCTTTTTTCCTTCGTGGTTTTATTCATCATAAATACTTTTCACGTGTCACTTTCGTGAAATAATTTTTCATATATATATATATTACTTTTAAATTTTAGTCAGTTGTCTTTATTTTAGCCTTGATATAAGAAGTATAGCATTCGACGTACTATTAAATGAATTCAGTAGCATTCTGCAAATTGATCTCTGCAACTTTGTGATAATAGAAGTTTAAATATTAAGAATCCTTTTTCAATCTTGTGCAAGTTTTTTCCTTCTCATTCCATAATATACTTCTGACTTTATCGTAACAAGATCGTTCTGAATTGTCGACGGGCGTACGACAAAATTACGATTAACTCTATTTTCGTATATACAATTTTTCTTTATATTTACGGCTAATGGGTTTGAACACTCGTGGAATCAATTCTAATTCTATTTCTACCTTTAAATATTGAGTTTTTATTTTTTTTTATTTTTAACGCCACCCGACCCGCCTGTTGCTGGCCATATATTTGCGAGCAAAATATGTTTGCGGACACGACTTTATTTCGTAACTTTATTAAGAGCATAAACGAGGTAAGGTAAGCGTATACGAAATTGTGGACATATACAAAGTCTCCATAAATTATCTTTTCAAATTCAATTAAATTTAAATTGAATTTGTAAAAATAAAGATGTTTCGTGTTTTTTAAAGGAATGTTTATAAACTGCGATAAAGAAAATATGAAGAATGTTTTTAAATCTTATTTTGATACTGCACTCGTTCTATAGCGTAACATAAACCTACTCGTATGGGATCGAGGTTTCGAGATGTTATATGCTCTGTTCATACGCAATTTTATACATTTACGGGGAGTAAAAAATATATCCAAATTCAACTACTCAATAATCTTTTTCTAATATGAACGAGTCGTTATTCTTATTTTTAACCTTGGGACCACTTTAAAATTGACTTCATTAACTATATCTTATGATTATTTGTTTACGATTTGTTTTTAACTTTTAATTAATTATAATATTAATTTTAGTTGGTTAGTAAAGTGAGAATTAAGTTTTCCATCACTCAGTATTATATTCCGTTTATCACTTTTTGTCACTTGATATAGTGTTTCTTAGCATTTACTATACGTATGTAAGAGACTTCTCGCGTGTTTATATCATGTTTATATTACAAAAGTAACTTAATTTAACCTATAATAACTTGTGGATTAAATATCACGTCTTGAGAATGACGTTACTCCGCTTATTCATCGTGCGATGAAATGCTATTGATAAAACTGAAAAATTACGACCATTGTATATACAGGTTCTTCATAAATTATACTTACAAATTCCATTAATATTGAATTGAATTTGTAAAGGTAATTCATGGACACTCTGTACAACCCAGTGCTTCCGGTGGCTCAGTGATCTCGGCGTGGGACTCTCTCTGGGCGGTGAGGCTCTGCGTTACTCTCTTGTTACTCATGGGTTGGGTTGGGCCGGTCACTCACCCGTCTGTTTCCATGCTGTTACCTTTTATATACGCAATTCTTAACTGAATGTTAAGTGTTCAGTGTTTTAGGCATCTATAATATATCATATTAATCCTTAATAAAATATCTTTTAATTTAATATACATCCCATATTAGTTTCGTCGTGCATGGTGCGTATATAAATTGCTAAAAAAAAGTCATCTGATGATAGTATCTTAATATACAACCTCTTGTTTTATCAGTGCTATTGACCTATTGTTCAAGCTGCTTCTAACAATGGTGGACTCGCAGTATGGGTAAATTTTAAATTATGAACGCGTAGTTTAAAGTCAGTAAATACATTTTATCGATTACAGTCTTTTTATTAATAGAATCAGCGGTGCAATCTACAAACGCAGATCACCTAATGTTCAATACAAACTCAGATTCAACACGAGTTTAGAACACTAAAAGATTCTACTTCGTTGTAAGATGACGGTTTTTATTCACATTTTTATGAATTATGGATGTTGATTCATATCACAAGACCGGTTTGGCGATACCTACAATCTTCTTTTATAAAAACATTGTAAATGTAACGCGAGTACATGCGCAAACTGCTTCATTTTATAATGAAAATATAGCTCATTAATAATTAAATATCATATAACCTTCCCACATATCGGTAAAGTTTTTACTACTACTACTACTACTACTACTACTACTACTAGTGCTAAACGTTATAAATTATAAATATTGTAAACAAGTTATGTTTATCAACATTTTGACTGTAGTTAGTTGACAAAAAATAAATTTGGAAGTTTGTATTGGTTAAAATTTTAAGTATCATTTTAAGGGCAAAGAGTTGTATTTTGATTTTTAAGTGTAATCTACTGAAACATGTATCTTGTGGGTCTTTTGAAATGAATGGTCAGACTATACCTGTCAAAGACACACGTAAATACTTAGGTCATGTATTTACTCACGAGCTGCGAGATGAACTCGATATTGAGAAGCAACGTAAAAATCTGTATGTACAGAGTAACATACTAATAAGGAAATTTGGTACGTGTTCAGAATCATTTAAAACTTATATTTTTAGAACTTACTGTACTTCATTGTATACATCCCATCTGTGGTGGAACTATACAAAAACAGCTATGAATAAACTCTGTTGCTTATAATAATATTTTTCGTATGCTATGTGGGAACAAAATGGTGCAGTGCCAGTTTTATGTTTACTACGCTTAACGTACCTACCAGCCAAATGTTAATCCGGAAGAATATGTATAATTTCATTACTAGGGTCCAAAACAGCTCTAATGTGTTATTGTACAATGTCCTGTCTTCAGATACTGTGTACCTCTCGGCTATATGGCAGTCTTGGTTCAGACAACTGCTGGTTTACAATACCTTATTTTTGTAATGTAGCAAAGATTATATATGCATATTAAGTTGTGTTATAATAAGTGGCTATGTTATAATAAGTGTTATAAGTGTTATAAGTATTATAAGATGTCTCATGTAATAACAATATACATAAAATTGTCAGATAATTAATCAAACAGTATGCCAGTATGCTAGGTTAAGTGGCTATGTTGGCCTTATTTTTGTATTAAGTTCAATGCATACGTAAGATTATATTTATATGTTAGGTTAAGTTAGGGTGGCCAGACGTCCGCCTTTTGAGCACTCTGTCCTTAGGGTGGCCATTTCCAAATTTCCAAAAAGAAGGACACTGCGTATGTGGCCGTACGTTAACATATATATATATATACATATGTATAGAAACGACGTAAGTATAGAGGAGCGTTCTGTGCAGAATGCTCCTCTATACTTACGTCGTTTCTATACATTAATATACTGCGTGGTCATTGCAGTTAAATGTGTATATATATATATATATATATATATATATATATATATATATATATATATAATATATATATGTTAACGTACGGCCACATACGCAGTGTCCTTTTTAAATGGCCACCCTACGTTAAATGGCTATGAATTGTGAATGATCCGCAATAAAGCTGTTGGATCACCCGAAGATCAAGCCCCCCAGCCTTCTCTAGTTAGCCTTATAAGGCTAACTGACGAAAATATCAAGACCTAACCTAACCAGTCGTTAGGTCAACTGTACGCCCTTGACGATTGGTTAGGTTAGGTCGTGATATTTTCGTTAGTTAGCCTTATAAAGCTAACTAAAGAAGGCTGGGGGCCCTGATTTTCAGGTGATCCGAGATGTTTTGTTTTGTTTAAGGGAAGTTTTGGTTCTTACGCTGCACCACTTTCCTGCTGATGAGACACATCTCTTTAAATCACCGAAAGCCAACTTGGCTTTGTGGTCAAAATAAATTTGCAAATAACGTCTTGATAACTTTTATTCTGAGGCTTTTTTTTTTTGCGATAGTTAAAAAGTTACCAACCTCTAACAGCAAGCATTTAATTTCATTGTAATTTTATACAATTTACATCACAAAAAGATTAATTTACATTACATATTAATTACAGTTTTTTATCATTTGTCTTGGAAAATGTCAGCGTAGATATAAATTCGATTTTCATTTTATTAATTTGCGATACCATATAATAACGATACTATATAATAACATAACGATATAGGGTATACATAAAACTTAATAAAACCAAAATACTTAAGTTATAGCAAAACTAAACTGTTGTCCCATTTTCTATAAGAAATATTAAGATGGATAACTTTTCCATTTGCACTATTATTCAGTCTCATTGGATCACCTGAAGATCAGGGCTCCCAGCCTTCTTTAGTTAGCTTTATAAGGCTAACTAACGAAAATATCACGACCTAACCTAACCAATCGTCAAGGGCGTACAGTTGACCTAACGATTGGTTAGGTTAGGTAGTGATATTTTCGTTAGTTAGCCTTATAAGGCTACTAAAGAAGGCTGGGGTCCCTGATCTTCAGGTGATCCATCTCATTTTATGGATGAACTAAAATTTTTTGGAAAAAAACATTTCTAAGTTAATGTATGAATAAAACCAATAATTTATATATAAAGGCACGTACATATATTGCATACATTATCTAAGAACCTATCTCCCACCTCCATGGGATGGGCACGGAGCTTGAACTCGGGACTGAAAACGCTTAAATCACTTACACAGCCAAGGATAGATAGGGATCACCACCTGGAATAAAGTACCACCCCAACGTTAGGAATCTAGTGTTACCTTTCATCACGAGGTTGGGGGTATACCTATAGCGGTAGGTCAGGTGAGACCAACGTCTCCATTTACACACCTTACAAACCGCTTCCAACTTCCTTTCTCGTTAACCCTTATGGCTTATGCCATCAAGTCTACGTTTATTCACACACGCACCAATTGCATCCTTCCATCTTTTACTCGGTCTTCCTTTACTTCTCACATCTACGCACTCAGTATCATATACCTATTTCACAATTCTATTATTGAAAATAAAAACCCACTCTAATAGACAGAGTTTATTTCCACAACAGTTTCGATGCCCACTGGCATCCTCCTCGGGTGGATACAGAAAAACGAATGAACCAAAACAAGAGAGAAAAACAGTCCAGGGACCGACCGTTAAGAAATTCGCACCTAGGTTAGATCCCATTCTCCCGACACCGGAAGGTCATTTTCATTAAAGGGACCCGCTTATAAGTACATTCGCACAAATTTAAAACTATCTTCCTGTTCTAAACATGCAGATTCTATTTTTTTTTTTTACATAATTATTACATTTATTATTAAATTTATTACATTTAATATTGCATTATTATTTATTACAGAAATTATAAATTTATTATTACATTGGTTATTACATTGTTGTTTATTATACAGAACTTATAAACCGAAAAACGAATGAAAAAGGCGAGAAGGAAACAATCCAGAGACCATTGAGAAATTTGCACCTAGGTTAGATACCGTTCTCCCGACACCGGAAGGGCATTTTATTACAGGGTCCCGCTTATAAGTACACTCGCACAAATTAAAACTATCTTCTTGTTCTATACATACAGATTCTAATATTTTGACATAATTACTGCATTTATTATTGCATTTACCCTAATTATTAAATTTATAATATTATCTTTATTATTACATCTGTTGCATTTATATTTATTTCCACATTTATTACTTCCATTATTACAATTACTAAAATTAAATTTACTAATGAAAATGCCCTTCCGGTGTCGGGAGAATGGGATCTAACCTAGGTGCGAATTTCTTAACGGTCGGTTCCTGGACTGTTTTTCTCTCTTGTTTTGGTTCATTCGTTTTTCTGTATCCACCCGAGGAGGATGCCAGTGGGCATCGAAACTGTTGTGGAAATAAACTGTCTATTAGAGTGGGTTTTTATTTTCATATTTTGACCTTCACGTAGAAAAAAGTGAAGTTTTTTGCATTAATTCTATTATTATTTAATTTCTCCACAAAACCTTGGACCTTGATTTCGGTTCTCTTCTTCTCCTATTGGTGGTGGAGAGGCGTTTTTGCCCTTGGCCCCTTCTTCCTGCATAGAAAAAACCATACTAATTAGGGGTCATGCTCTCCTCTATTCTCATCTCCAATGACTTTTTCTCTTCACACCTTTCCTGAACATTCTCATCTCTTATACAGCCAACCAATTTTACACCAACCATACTTCTTAAATTATTCATCTCAACTGCTTTCACTTTTGGCAGTGAAATATGCTAAACAAACATCTCACAAGTCACAACCATACATCAGTGTTGGCACCAAAACTCTCGCTGCTTCTACAGTACATTGAAGCCCTTCCTCCCTACAAGACCTCTTATCGAACCCGTGACTCGCTTGCCATACTTCACTATATTTTCAACTTCCAATGTATTTATACCTCTTTTGTCAATCAAACACCTCAAATATTGAAATTCTTCCACAACTCCTAAAATTTCTTTCGCTTCATGCTGACTCTCCTCCTCTTTCAATAATGAAAATCTTACTTTTATTTGCATTTACTTTCAATAATCTTCTATTACGGAGTGTATGTTAAGAAACTTGATGTTGTTCATCTCAATTCATTCTCTGATTCACAGAAAAGTACCACATCATCAGCATACATCAATATGCCACTCATTAATTATCTCCCAAATTCAGGTTTATTCCTGTCTATAGCATCCTTGCTTTCATTTAACGCATTACCTTATCTATATCACATTAAACAGCCATGGTGACATCACACAACCCTGTCGTAATCAAATATTAATAGTGATGAACCAGTCACTCGACTCTCTTTTAACTCTTACAGAAACACTGCTTCCCACATAAACACATTTTACTGAATTTAACAACTTACCACTAATACCGTACATTACTATGCATCAGTTCTTGCCAACTTTTCTTTCTTTAGTTTGCAAATTGCGCGTTCAACTTGCTCTAAATTAATGTCTTCCGTTTTCTGGTATGTAGTTCTACATACGTCATCAAAGCTCATTATATTCACATTTGCTTCCTGTTCATCCAGCTTACCTACCAGCTCACTAAAATAGTCTTTAAATGTCTCGCGCATTTGCTCATCTTGCATTAACATATTACCACTCTTATCTTTCATGTAACCAGTCACTACACAAAAGTGACCTTTGCACTTTCTCATTCCTTTCCAGATAACTTTGTTCTTCACGCACTAATCATCCATATTCCTTCCAAACACTTCATATACACTGTAAAATACAGACCACCATTTCTAATAATTTAATTGTTCCATTTGAACCGAATATTGAACGATTCTGAATCAACTTTATTTTGTAATGTCGATATAATTGTTTCGAAATTGGTCCAGAAAGTAGATATTCTAGCGGCTTACCAAGAAATCGTTCCATAATCGGCTCATACGGCAAATGGAGCAATTAAATTTTTTAAAACGGTGTTTTCTATAGAACAACTTTATTTCACATTGTTAGAACAACTTTATATACCAATTATATCGACATTACAAAATGAAACTGATTCAAAATTGTTCCATATTTGGTCAAATGGAACAATTAACTTTTCAGAAACACTGGTCTGCATATATGGAAGAACTCTCCTTTACAGTGTAGTCTTTTTACTTTTTACCACTCGTTTAACATTCTTCTTGCGTTCTTTGTACAACTCATTACAACTCTTTCATCACTGCCAAGCTGCATGAGTTTGTAACATTTTTCCCATACTGCCCTATTTTCTTTCACTACATTTTACCCATCATCCTCCACTATACATTCGTTTTTCTCTTTAATTCATTCAGTACATACCCACATTGTCTTCCCCATATTCTGTACATCCATTTGTTCATCATATTTCTCTCCAAAGACTTGCTATATTCTTCTTCTGTATTTTATTGCCATCTCATTTGAGTTTAGCCTTTCAACTTTAAATTTTGTGTTTGTCCATTGTCTCTTCCTTTTATACATTTACAAGTCTAATAGGTTATAATCTACCAGACTCTTCTCTCTCTCTCTCTCTCGCTTTAGAGAGACGTCACTGGTTGCATTGTGCCCCACATAGCACGATCAACCATCGAGCAACTTATTTTTGATCACTTGCATCATAAACACCTATAAGTGGGAGACACTTCAATTCGCAGTAGCAACAAACGGGAGATCACCCACGAAACACTTTCATACTCCATAAGGGGCAAGTAAGCGGGGATAGATGCAGGGACCTCTACTGATATTTCTCGCTAGAAAGAGATTTTTTCCTACTCTCGTGGTGGCATAACACCGCGAAGTATGAGCGACTCAATATATCACTTGCTGCGTAAACACCTTTCACGGCGGGAAACCCAAGTTGAAACTCGGCGACATTCAAAGAGTTGGCAGACACATACACATGACAGACATCCAATTACAGAAAATACGCTCACACACTTGCCTGTCTTGTTAACATGTTTGAGAACAGAGTAGATAAGTATTTTGTAGAAATACATAATTTCAAACAAAAACAAAAAAAAATGCATGACATGGATTAGGTGAGGTAGAGTTGCATTTCTGCCGTCACAATTTTTCTTTCTCTTTTTCTCTTGGGCGGCTGGATGCACTCGACCGTTGAGGGCATGGTGTGGAAAATATGATTTCTGTTCTCAACCCCCGCTTCAACTGCTTTCCTGTAGAAGCATTTCGTCACACTGCCGGCGTGATGGCTTTGCGCATACCAAGTGGTTGATATGCAATCGGCACAAGTATATTATTGGTTAGTTTATACAAAGGTGCTATCTAGGGTACGATCTCTATGCGTGTAAAGCGTAATTGTAGAGCTAGCTTATATATTCTCCTCTTTCCTTTAAAATTTCCTTGCCTACTTTTCCAGGAGCAAGGTATTTTCGTCAACCTTTTTCCGTACCCGTCTCTGGCCGGGAAGGAGCAAAGGGTGGGGTGAGAGCCTTATGATATTTTATCCAGTTTTTAACTACTACTAGAATAGTTAAAAAATGAACTAGTTTAATAACAAAAACCTCCCGTAGTGGACCAAAAGGTCTTTGAGGCTTCCTCTTGTCCTTGTAACTCTCTCTCTCTCTCTCTCTCTATATATATATATATATATAATAGGCCGGGTCGAATTTTTTGATTTCTTACGTACATAGTGTGAGGTGGTTCAATCAATCATAGTAACAACCTGGTAAAATATTTTTGAATTCGGAGGACCCCCCCCCCCCCCCCCCCCCTACCGGTTTCAGTTTTTTCAGAAAATTCGTAAAATTCGAGATAATTTGCGATTTACTTCGAAATTTTTTTATTACAAAAGTTCGCTTATAAAACAGTTATATTTATTTTTTAATGAAAAAAAAATTTAAAAATACAAAAATGCATGAAAAAAAAATTTAATACATAAATTTTTAGCTATTATTGGTAGAAATTTAGAAATTAAGAGAGAAATTCAATAAAATTTTTGACCAAACACTAATGTTTTTTTTTATTCTTTCCATTGACCTTTCCACTCAAAAGTAGGCAGTTCTTTTCTAGACTCTAAAGTATTTAAAATAAATTTATGCCGATTAATATAACCAATTCTGGATCCAATGCTGGATATCCGAAGGCTGCATTGTGGCTTCTCTTTCTAGTAGCCATAATTTAATTTAATAAGATTTTAACTATATTTTATTTATTACTGATATTTTAAAATTAAATAACGTATTTTAATACAAACTTTTAACATTCTAGGTACCTAAATAGGAATCTGGGAAGAAAAAAAAAAAAAATAATGTAATATTAGGTCTTATATCCGGTGCTGAGTCGGCACCGGATTTAAGACCCTACCCCCTACCCCCCGATCTCAAAAAAGTTGGTGAATGGTCTATTCTGATGTAATTCGTGCCGGGAACCCGATTTTGGCCATCCGAAAGCAAAACAAATAATATTTAGGGTCGATTTTTACGATTTTGATTTTTGGCCTATTTCCCATACAAATTCATATGGAAAAAAGTGAGTATCGGTAGGGGAGGGTAGCGAAGGTCCCACAGCCTTGATTTTTGGTGTGGACACTACTATTACAAAATGATCAACCTCACAATACGTGCCTAAGCAAAATCTTGACCTTGACTCCTTTTCGACCCGGCCTAAATTGTATAACTATGGGTAAACATTTTGTTTGGAAAATGTACTCGTAACGTACATACGTCTGTCATTAACACATTTATTACTCCCTCATGAGCATTCATGCCATTCATCTTTTATTAGCAAGACAACACCCCTCTTACCTCTTCCTCCTCCCTTTATACCCGATTTAACATCTTTCATACCTTTCTAGTGAACATCACCATCCGCTTTCAGCTTCGTTTCGCATAAACCAAACAAGTCAAAATATCCGTCCCGACTCTCTTCTTTGCATCCTCTTTTATACTTTAACCCTTTAGCGCAGTAGTATAGCCGCAAAAGGGGAGAGTGCAAGAATGTTGCAAGTGATGCCGTAATGTTGCAATGTTGCGAAGGGGTGGGGGTTGTTGCAAATGGGGGGAAGGGGGTGGGGTGTTGCAAAAAAATTAAAAAAAAAAAAAAAGAAAAAAAGAAAAAAATTCCCCCAAAGGGGGGATGCTGCAGGTGCAACAAGGAAAACTTGGAGGCGGCGTTATCCCCCAAGAGAAAGGAGAGAAAGGAGGTGGAGAGGTGTTCACCTGGCAGGAGCCAAGTGCACATTAAGACTTCAGCCGAATAGGCGTTGTTTTATAGGCTCTTAATCAGCCAGTTGGCGTAAATGGCTTGAGTTGCCAGATAGCGCCATGTATTCATTTAATTCTAATCGAAGACTGAGTTGCCAGATGCCATTGTATACATTATTATAGACTCCTAATCAGCCAGTTAGCTGTAAATGGCTTGAGTTGCCAGATACCTCTTTTTAGCGATACCATTGTATACATTATTATAGACTCCTAATCAGCCAGTTGGCTGTAAATGGCTTGAGTTGCCAGATACCTCTTTTTAGCAGTATTATTGTATACATTATTATATACGCCTAATCAGCCAGTTGGCTGTAAATGGCTTGAGTTGCCAGATAGCGCCATGTATTCATTTAATTCTAATCGAAGACTGAGTTGCCAGATACCATTGTATACATTATTATAGACTCCTAATCAGCCAGTTGGCTGTAAATGGCTTGAGTTGCCAGATAGCGCCATGTATTCATTTAATTCTAATCGAAGGCTGAGTTGCTAGATACCACTTTTTAGCATTATTATAGACTCCTAATCAGCCAGTTGGCTTAGAAGGCGTAAATGTTGCCAGATACCGCAATACCACTGTATACATTATTATATTTCTTAAAAGAATACCGGTAGTAGGTTTAGAAGGCGTAACAATTAAGTAAAACAACATTGCATCATTCTGTTTATTATAAATATATAGAAAATAAATATACATTTCAATTGAGGAATATGCATATAACAGTACAGGAAATATATACACACAATTATGGATATATATAAAATAAAATATACATTTCAAATAGAGATAAATATACACTTCAATAGAAATATGTACATAACAGTACAGGAGAAATATCACGCAAAATATATATATAAACACAAATCAATAGAAATATGCGTATAATCAGTACAGGAGAAATGTCAAGCAAATATATATATAAATACAATTAACTTTTTTTCAAAATACTAAACTCGGTCTTAATCGAGTTTACAATTACATCATTATTGCTCTGCATTACGCAGTATATGCGGCTTAATAATATTTCACCGCTTAAAGTATAGGGAAACCTGTACTCGATATGAAGGGCTTTCATATCGTTCAGTACTATTTTTGTTCCCACTTTACAACCGGTTGGTAAGTCATCTTTAAATACGTCTAGAATACAATCAAAGCACGCACAAAGAGTTCATCGTTAGCTACATTATTAAACACAAGTTTATAAACATGTTTTTCCAATCGAGGGTTTATTTCTACCGACTCGAGCTTTTCAATCGTGAACTCACTCAACATAGCGGCAATTGAAATAATCTTCTAAATCGTTACGACAACTGCGCGTTATATAAAGAAATAGTTCTTCAGGGTGAACGGTGTAGGTGAGCTCAGCCTTGTACCGATCAATTGCTTTGTACCAAAGTTCATGGTATTTCAAAGAGTCTAAACTTTTTAAATAAACGTCCAGCTCTAGACCATTCTCACCAGCCCTACACTCGGTAAACCCATCGAGCAGAGCGGTGTAGGCGTATTCAAGTACTGTATCAAAATAAAGCATGTCCGTAACACGCGCGTCTAATATAGGTTTCAGTTTACGGAATCCGACGATTTCAAACATTCTGTCGAGGATGAAACGGTTTCGCGTAGGAACAAGAGCGTTATTATCAGAAGCATTCTTCCACATCAGCCGTATATCAATGCACGGCCGATCGTTATTTATACACAACGTACATACAACGGCGTATGAGGGTTAGGGTGTGACCGTTGCCCTCCAAAAATCAAAAAATGGTCCTACAATGCTGTTCAAAGTTTTAGTGTTGTGTATTTATCTAGGAAACACCCCTGTAAATTTTCTTGGAGATCGGTGCATGTTTGAGCTAGCACCGTCGTGCACCGTCAGGACAAAAAACAGCTGCTTGCGTCTCCCTCCAAAAGGAATTAGAGCGTGCCGTATTCTGGTGCGCCTGTCGCAGGCATGTGGGCGAAGTCATCCTAGGTGTTTGCTGGGATTGCTTGAAAGTGGAGGGCTCTTCAAGTCCAAACATAATGGTTTTCCAGAGGTGAGTCATAAGCTTTACAAAATAACAAGGAATATTATTATCTAATGAACAAATTTAGTGGAATTTCTTTTATTAGACTTATAAGATATACTAACACCAAGCAAATGATCGATCATATCAATCTTAATACCCCTAAAACAATATTATAGATTAGTACGAAATACAATAATCCCAATAATTGCATTTCTAGGTTCAAGAACCATTTCTCTCAACTGGCGTACAATGAAAAAAAGAAATACTACTACCCCGCAATGCCTGGAGTGTTTGAGGAGCGCCAGCAGGAGATGGCTGACTTCTTCCGTGAATCTCTAGCCCAACCATTTACACGTGGCGACTACAAGGAGCTGGTAGAGCTTTGTCTGCTGCTTGTAACTAAAGGATCCGAGCCAGTGAACTTCACAATGGTCTACCCCGGCGCACTTCACAAAGCAAGGTGGATGGCTAAACTGCTCTATACCCTCAAGATTGTTCTTTTGTCAGGCCAGATCAAAGAGCAGTTTCCCAAAGCCAAGGTTGTGACTAAAAGTCAAATCAGCAAGTTAGAACGGTTTGCTGTGTTCACAGTCGCTGTTTATGTCCCATGGTGGATTGTTTGCCCCGTTCCAGCAAGTGCGCCACTGAATGACTTGAATTTGGTCGAAACCTTGGCTGAATTTGCCCCATATGACGCCACAATAGTTGACAAAGCACGTGTGGCACTCGGTAGACACACTTGGTACCTAACTGAGGAGTTGGCCCCACTGGCTTTGTTCTCGTCCCAAGTACAAGAAAGGACAAAAGAGGAGATGAGGAAGGCCCTTCTTTGCCATGAAGGCACTGAAGTTACTAAGAGAGTGGGGCTCAATCATGGGGGCTATGGAAAGCCATATCTTCCCCCTGTCCCAGAAAGTGGCACTGCCCTGGTGGACCTAATTGGGCCTGACTCAAGCCGGTTCTTCACCATTTTAGGCATGCCCTATCAGTTTCTCCACAGTCCAGCCAGTGAATGGGCGGATCATGACGACTACCTGAACATGAAACGGGTTGTGGACAAGCTTCAGGTCGTCAATGAGGCTGCAGAGCGTGGTGTAAAACTTTGCCATGACTTTCTTAATGTTGCCAGGGATGAGGAGCGCTTTCAAGAAGTCCTTCAAGTAGTTGAAAATGACAGACTCCGCGTTCCTAATCAGCGCAAACGATCATCTGTTTCTGAACAGAAATCATGGTTTCTTGCTCTAGAGAAATAATACCTTGTGAATATATGATAAAACCCCTTAATGTACCATGAGAGAATAAGAATGATTAACTTTTTTGTGTTAGTGATAACAGCTTTTAATTAAGACAGGCAAATGATTTGTGTTAATATCCCTTATGATGGTTGTGTAATCTCATATATAGGCGCGTATGCCGTATAAGCAAAATCGCTATTTTTCAAATTGCTGGTGCTCACTCGAATATGCATGAATCTTCAAAAAATTGCACGTGGGTATTTTTTATGTCAATATGCAACACCAAAAGTTTGAACAGCATTGTAGGACGAAGTTGGGGCAACTGTCACACCCTAATGAGGGTACGTCACTAATCTGCTCTCTTCTTGTACCTACGTTAACAGGTATTTTATAACGATCTTCACTCCACTTCTCAACTATCACAAAGATTCTATTCATCTCCTCGATACTTAAATAAACCCGTTTGTTTGTCGGTCTACATTCCGTTTCCAGTACATAGCTAATGGTACCGGAATTACGCCTGAACACGCGCAACGATTTCGTCACGGATACATCGTACGAGGCGTTGAGAATGCTGCTCAAAGGAAGTTCCATCGTATTCGAGGAGCGCACGTCCACTCGGCTCAAGCTCTGAGATAACTATGAGCCGTGTGAGGCACGCAGGTAGGCAGGAATGGTTCGACGGGCGGCTGACTCGATGATACTGAATGGGCTTGTTCGTATGACCGCGAGTCGAATTGTTTACATATTTCGGTACAAGAATATCACTACCAGCCTACGCACCAGACAGTTTGGGTAAGAACTAGGAACATTTTATGTTTTACTAAACATCTCCACACTCCGGCGCACTATTTGAGAGGAAGATATGTTCATATTTTTCCTTTCTGCCCATCAAACGATACTCGTCTCTAAACTCTGTTAAAAATTCACGCAGGGCACTAGCCACAACCTCACTACGAACCTCATCATGATATACGTTAATATAGTGATAAAAATACTTAAGATTGTCCATGATCACGAGATTCACATTTTCAGTCGTAGGGTATGAGTAATCGACATGGTGTAGCATGACGTAATACCGCTTGTCACACCACCCATCAGCAAGACTCATTATCCATACCTGCTGCTTCTCTTCTGCACGCGTTGTTTCTTTTACTTCACGGTGTATGTGAGACTTTATAATGTTTAGCTCTGCAGTATACGTCAGCACATCGTCTGTGCAACGAAAGCCTTCAACGGTCTCACCAGAACATCCGTAGAGTATTTGTACATATTGGAACTTCGCACAATCCAATGTGTTTTGAAAAGAGGCATAGGAGGGAGGAATAGGAAGTTTTTCGGTATCGACCACATACTGACACTTTACTGAATACCATTTCGTAAACGTCGTACAAGCAATATTAAAGGTAGCCATTTGAATACACGTCTGATCTGAATACACGTCTGATCTCTCGGGCTTACTGCGGTCGACTGACCACGCAGAGACTCCCAGATAGTAGCATGACTCACGGTCTTACAGTGGGCGGAGCTTAGAACTTTCACCTACACACACACACACACACACACACACACACACAAAGGGAAAGTGAAACGCTATTTGAAACATGATTTATTTAACAAACGAGATATTCAAGTTATATATATTTACAAATACGATTTAATAAACGAGATAGTCAAGTTATATATATATATATATATATATATATATATATATATATATATATATATATATATATATATTTACAAATAGATACGATTATATACAAGACGTGTGAGTTAGAAGCATCATTGGTATCCAAAGGGTACGGTATCATAGGTACCAGGTAACTGGTAACGTTTTCCTATAGGTGTTACGGCACACCATCGTACCCCTAAGTTCCTTCACGCCCCCAGCTTCTGCGCCCGAAAATTGTGGGTGCCTACAATTAGTTGGGAGGTTGTTCATCATCGTCCAAACATACTAGATCCTTCAACGACTCAAAGTTAACAACCTCCCGATTCGCATGGTTGAGCGTAATACCCTTTGCCTTCACGATATATTTCATTTCCTCCCCCACCCTGACCCGTACCCCATAAGTCTTAGGTCCCGTTGAGGCAAAAGAGTCGGCGTATGCGTTGTCTGTCCCCATACTCATCCTTGATCTCATCAGTGAGCTCGCCGAGGAACTCCCCAATAGTGGGCATGTATTCACCCTCCCTCTCTGTGAATATCACGCTATCTGTATCGGCATACAATACTCTCCGCCCAAGAGAATGCAATAGACCCCAAAGTTTTATACGGGCGTAGGCTGTTGTGAAGCTGGCCACAGGTATGTTTGTAACCCTTGAGGTATCTGTGGCAAATTCAGTGTTGTTGTACTTTATTACGTAAGTATTACCTACATTTACGATCTCCATGACCTCTTTATCGGGGGCATTGGCATAATCCCAGACATCGCTATAACTTTGTGCCAAATGAATGCTCCCTCTGCCGGTATTCTGCGCAAATTTTCCCCATAGACTGTTTAGACACAACTTTGCACTAAAGCGCTTGCCAGGATTCTTTACAATTTGGACACGATCAAGTTGTATACCTTCGCGGTCGCGGTAACGTTGAATATAGGCAGACTTTTCATCTTCGGTATCAACTCCTCGCGGATACCCTGATGCCTCAACCTTATCCTTCAAAAAGGTGTTTATATATGGTGTGAAAAGGTTGGGTAGCTTCTGAAACCTCCACACCTCATGTATCTTCAGTATTCTATAACCATGGCGCACGGCTAGGGCCAACTCAGGACTTGTATATACGCCTCTGATCTTACGCTGGTGGGGTATATGGTTACATTCGCCGTTATCCTCTTCCGCGCACTTCACGCACAGGGGAAACATGAGCTTGTCGTCGATAACGACAGGTAAGATCGGCATCCATAAATTGCGTGGGGGAGTACGTCTACGAAAGAGAGCCCAAAGTAACGATCATTCAAATTTTTGAAAATTCATTGATGGAGGGTAGGCTAGGTCCCACCAGTTTCTCAGGAGCGCCCACGGGTACGGATTGCTCTTCATCACGTACGGGTATAAAGAACAGAAATCGTAGTAATGGAGCTTCACGCCCTCCGTAGGTGGAAAGTATAGTCTGAAAGGATTTGTACGTCCTCCAAACAAGCTATCACCACATTTGAGAGGGTCCAGCACCATTGAACGCTTGATCGTTTTTATTTCCTCACGGTACACCTCGTCTGTCTCCATCCGTGCATCATATTCATGCTCTCACAAGACTTTGTGAGTGAATTGTGATCCTATAAGTTGATCGCGGGTGCGGGTCGATGCAAGACAGTCGGCAGGAGACCTACCGTGGATATCTCCGGTGATTCCGCACTCAGGACGGGGGCATCCATGCCACCAGCAACCGTTAAAGGAGTACACAGTCTTCACACCAGTGACACGGTTTTCACTTAACCCATCAACCCAAAAAACACGTCCATTAATCTTAATGGGTACTTCACCCGTGTTGCGGGCGTGCTTTATGTATACACCTGTCTGTTGCTGTAGGTGTATGAGCCAGTAAATAGCCTTGTGCCCGTAACTGCGGGGATTGTTTCGGTGAATAATGGCTAAGGTGTCTTTCGGCATGAAGTTATTCTTGAACACCGTAAAACATAATGATGCGATGGTGGTTGCGACTTGCAGTGGATCGCATTTGAAACGGGCTATGTACTGTACATCCTTCTAAAGGCCTGGAAACATACTCTAAGCACGCGCACATCACTCACGCAATAACGCTTACATTCATCAGCTATATTATAAGGGTTACTTTCATTAAAACTGTCGTAGTATCGCTCAAAGTCTTCACGTTCATCCATACAGTCAAAATAATGTTTGTGGGGTCGTGGGCCTACGTAGTTTAAAGTCTCGCTGGTGAGGAAAGTGTAAGGGAAGTATCCTTTGGAAACTTCAGCTGCTACTCCCATCACCTTGGGTAGCTTTGCTAATTTACAAGGTGTGAATAATAAAGTATCTTTAAATTGTACATTGCCTCTTATCTGCATCTGTATTAATTTGTTGCCTCTTTTCAATGGATCACCTGTAAATATCTCAGAGGATTCGTGTTCAAGCATCTCCTTATGAAGGAACTGCGTGTCAAACTTTGCCACGTTATGGGCGAGAATATACACAGTCATTTTTTGAACTTGTCGGCTAACTTGACAATATAGGACACAAATAGTTTCACAGGACTATCGCTGACATTCGTTTTAAAAACGTTTGTCCGTTTACCACATTTGAGGCACTCGTCACATTCGATATCCATACACTCATCACAGATAGTCTGGCTCACAAGTAAATGTGGAATTACCTCTTTGGTTTCAGCGTTCGTATATGTTTCTATATCGTAGTATACAGTTATACAAGGGTTATTTTTTGGCTTAGCATCTTTCATATAACATACATGCTTTACTCCATCCGCCTTATATTCCTCCTGGCATGTAGGACAGTGAATTACGTCACACTTGTGCTTAAATTTTCCCCAATTATCCATTGTGTGAAACATACCACATTCACAGATTCTCATTTTCCTGCACGTGCCAATTGATTTATGGAAATCAAAACAGCTATTATTGAAAAATGTGCGTCTACACACATCACAGTCTCTCTTCTCAGCTTCAACTACACGGCTTTCACATTTGGTGCTTTTACACTGCTCACATACCATGTGACATTCTTTACAATGTCTCACTATATCATCCGCAAACTCGAGGCACCCCTTACACAAATCATGATGTCTCCCATATTTTCGACTTTTGTCATAACTCGCGTAAAGCCACCTTATATTACGGATGGGGAGATACGTTGTCCCTGACAATCCTAAAATAAGTAGGGGCCTTGTACGATCTCTCACACAGCTTTTAAAAACATACACAGTCCTACGACGATCATCCAACCCAAACACAACTATGCGGACATTCATTTCCTGTTCTACCCTTCTCAGCTCTTCAGGACCCATATTACAGTCAAATTCAAGTTCACAGTCTACAGCTAGTTTACTGGCACGCTCCACGACTGTAGGCAACCAAATTTTTTGAGTTCGTGTATTTTGTACAGTAAACATACGTGCTAAGAGTACTGCTATAAAGCCGCAACCACGATCGACGTTTATATGCCGTCTATAAATAGCTTGAGAATGAGGTTAAGAGTATACGGTATGGCACTATGACCCGCAACACGGTATACATGGTCAATATTTACCGTGAAGTTGTCCATATTGAAGGCTATACTACTTTGGGCGGCTTGCATTATACGTCCTAATATATATTCTACATCTTCAGCCGCCAAACGTCTAAATGGCACTATCACCCAATAATCGTCTACATCACCGTCATCTGACCCGAATCCAAAGGACAGACTCGTCCTGACTTCACGCTCGTCGCGATTCTGAAGAGCAAACTCTATAATACGCTCTACAACCCGGCGTAGTCCGCGCTCAATACCATTGCTATACATGACTCTAGGGTCGACCCTGACTCTATACCGATTTCTAGTCAAGGCTGGGGTGGGGGCTGCGGAGCCCACCAATTCGAGCGTTATATCTTCCTCAACAGAACGGGGGGTGGCGGATGAATTAGGGGGTATATTAGCGGAAGGTGCTGCTGATGGGGGGCCTGTTGCGTAGGAGGTTGATGGTTGGGGCTCTATTATTGTAGACTTAACAGAACGGGGGCGGCGGATGAATAAGGGGATATATTAGGTGCTGCTGGGGGAGTTGTTGCGTAAGAGGTGAGGGTTGGGGATCTATTACTGTGCAACAGGCGCGTATTTCGGTCGCTTTATACCTGACGTGGGTATCTCATACCTCCGCTTTTGACGTGTTACCGGTATCGCTGGTGAGGGTTCAGGGGAGGAGATCACAACTACACTGTCGTCGAGGTCATCCGTAATGATGGGCTGCTCTACCTCATCGTCATTCACGGTTCTGTGGGAGAAGAAATATAAGGAACAACACTCAAAATTTGTAATATTTTGTAAATGACTCACTTAGGAGTGTGACGTGTTAGAAATGGACTCTATAGAAAAATTCAGATTCACGAGCCCATCCACATGTATTATATCTGGACCTACAGGATGTGGTAAAACTGTGTTTATGCTTAAAATCATTAAAGAAAAGGGGGAGATGTTCTCGAAATTTGTGCATAAAGTTATATGGTGCTATTCGACGTATCAATCAGTGTTCAAGGAGTACCAAGATGATATTTTGTTCCACAAAGGCGTATATGACGTTAATTCGTTAAAGGGAAATGAACATACAATCATTGTAATTGACGATCTCATGTTGGAGATGGATAAAACGTTTGCCGAGACATTTACAGTATTCTCCCACCATCTTAACATAAGCGTGTTCTTCATCAATCAGAATCTATTTTTCAAAAATAGATACATGCGCGATGTGTCGTTAAATACGCAATATCTAGTCTTATTCGCGCAACGTAGAGATGTATCACAAATTGGGGTATTAGCCAATCAAATGTTCCCGAATCAGCGTAAGGAGTTTTTGGAAGTTTATAAAGAAGCTACAAGCCCGCGTTACGGATATTTGCTTTGCGACCTTCATCCGCGAAACACGTTTAGAGTGCTTCTGCGAACGAATATATTTCCAAACGAGCCTGAAACGGTGTATATTCCAGAATGACAAAGAGACTAAAGAAATACCGTGAATTAATAAAAATCTACCATCGACTGCCACGGGCAATGCAGCAGATGTTTATTAAAAATATCGATGCCGACTTTTAAAATGCATCTGTGAAATCTGTCTTAATGTTATAAATTGCAATGTATCAATGAAACCCATCAGAAGGCTCGCCTACGCCGCTACAAGAACATACGTGCACTCGCTCGTAAAAGTCAAACTGTAGCGAAGAAAAAACGAATTATTGTACAAACAGGAGGGTCATTTTCTCCCATCTTATTTTCAGTTTTGGGTCCTTTACTGACTAGATTAATATAATGAAGAAAGTGGTAGTGATTCCCCACGAGGTGTACGCTTCACTGCAAAGGAATCCAGACACGTATCTAGATCCCCGTAAAAGCAGACTTAAAAGAATGGAAAGCGAATTGTTAGCCCTATTAAACAGTGAAAAAACACCTGATGAGAAAAGAATCTTATACCAAGAAGCTCTGCAGAAATTTCTTCACGAGTACGAAAATTATAAGAGCCCTACAGAGATTCCTGTGGTTATTAGGCACAGCACGGGGGACGATGGCGACATAGGATCTGTGCCCGACGACACAGCTGACCAACCAAAAAGATTAGCCACACAACATATCGAACATGTATTAAAAAATACCCTCCCACTTACATTGAGGAGTAAAGGCTTAAGTCTTTATAATCTATTGAATGAGGACCCCGCCATACAATGGACCGATACAGGGGAGATCATTGTGGAAGGATCAAAGGTACAGGGATTGAATATCGTAGACATTGTCCATGATCTGGTGAGAAAGTGGGATAGGCCATCACCATCAGGATGGAAGCATATTAAAGCAAGACTACAACAAATAAATGTCCCTAAAACGTTGATAGGAAATCTGAACAGGTTAAAAGACTTGGAACATGCAACGCCTGTGACACAATTGAAGGCGCCGTCACCCCCGGCGGTAACACCCTTGAAGAGGAGCAAGAAGAGGTTAAACCAACCATACCCACGTGCCTCTAAAATACGCAAATGGCTAACGTATTAACTAAACGCTATTATGACATTTCTACCCCATCCTCTTACGGCGGCGTAGATAGACTGTACAGAAGTGTTTACGGAGTAGGAAAAAAAGATGTTGAAAGATTTTGAGGGAGCAGGACGCTTATACGCTTCATAAGCCTGTGAGAAAAAGGTTTAAAACAGCCAAGACAACGGCTTTCTCGATTGATTCTATTTGGCAAGCAGATTTAACAGACATGCAAAGATATTCTGTGTATAACGATGGTTACCGCTACATTCTATTCATAATAGACGTATTCTCTAGATATCTGTGGCTAGTTCCTCTGAAAAATAAATCACCTGAAACAGTTGCTAAAGCCACCAAAACGCTAATGTTAAAAGAAAACAGGGTTCCTGGCTATTTTTGTAGGGATATGGGGAAGGAATTTATAGGCCGTGCTTTTCAGAACATGTTGACAGAGTTTAATATCAGCTATTACACAACCAATTCTATACATAAGGCTTCTTTAGCTGAAAGAGTTCAGCGCACCATAAAGGAACGCATGCACCGTTATTTTACACATAAAAACACATACAGATTTCTAGACATTCTGGAATCAGTGGCATCATCCTACAACCGCTCACACCATCGCACGATTGGGGCAACACCTAACGAAGTTTTAGAAAGAGGTACGCTCCCGAGAAGAGATGGATCACCACCACCACCACCACACTCTGCGCGCTTCAAAATCAATGTATGTAAGGCTGTCGCGTTCGGGGAATAAATTCGCAAAGGGTTTTGAGCAAGGATGGACACGCGAGATTTTTAAAGTTAGGGCTGTGAGACCTAAAGGTGAGATAATGATGTATTACATTGAAGATTTGAATGGGGAAGAAATCTCAGGAGGCTTTCACCGCGAGGAATTGCAGAAAGTTGCGTTTAATTTAGAAAAAAATGTGTTTAAAATGAGAAAAATTTTAGGAAGCAAAGGTTCAGGAAGGAGAAAAATGTACCTGGTGAAATGGCTAGGGTACCCAAAAGCTTCAACACCTATATAAAAGCTGATGCAATAATGAAGCTTAAATAGTATGCAACATGGCTCCTAACCATTTCTACGTCACACTCCGGTCCTCCTCGTCCCTGTCTGTACACCCTAACAACACACTAGCCAACTTTGTAACAGAACTCCATGGGCACATTGAATGGGTCGTGATTCGTATGAGGTGGGGATATGCGAAATTCAGCTGGACACCGTCTTTTAAATATTGAACATAAAGAAACCGTTTTTACGATTCTTAGAGACATTGACGAGTGTGAAAAGCTGGGGTAGCTAGGATGAAAACTATGCGTATCGCTCGGACTAAGATTGCACGGTATTACAGTACAGAAGTAGACTAGGGCCGGGTCAATATGGTTCGGCCGAGGATGTTGTGAGAGGCTTAAAACGTAAGTTTAAGAAACTCAAACCTTACGAATGATTTAGTATATGAAATCGTAAACAAACCCTGCACATACACTAATCCTAAAATCAAAGACTAACAGACGTCTTAAAGAACATAGAAAGTTCAAAATTCTAACCAACGGCCGATATAGCGCAGCCTTCCAAAGAGACACATTTCACGAGACACAGTATAACTTGTCCAGATTAATGTATCAATTGAAGATGGAGAAATTGGCTGAAAGGTCCCAGACATGTGCTATATTTACAGTAATATAGTGGAGCACCAGTTGTTGGGGATACCCAGGCACGCCTGCTGCGCATGCTCACATCCCAACCATAGAGGAAGGAGTTTGAGATTACATATGACAGACCCCATTATGTAAATGTCGCAACTAATTAATAAACCAATATCACAATATATATAAGAACGATTGAGGGCGAAAACTTCCCATTCGGTAACGGGAGCTTAACAGTGAAGCTACACTTTCGACGCACTGAGTTATAATGGATAGAAAGCCTTTCACCGTCTATCGAGGATGCGATACCAGCGCGGTAGTGGACTTGGATCCATTTTTCATCCATACACGTACGGCTGTTCCTTTGCTGAAGAGGGGTGCCAGATACCTTGGAAGGAAATCGCTACAATCAGGCCTTAACACTGCAGAAGAACATATTGGCCGGGGCTAAACTAAAGAAGCTCTAAAAAAACATTTAAAGCGTACACGGAACGAAATCATCAAAGATGCAAAGAGAAAAATGCGTGGGCGGGAAGAAGAAGAGGGCTCCCCGGAAGAAGAAGGGGTCACGTGGTATTAAACGTAAAAGGCTATCAAAAAAGAAGTGCTGTAAGCGAATGAAACCTATGGTTGACCACTTTTTTGACTGATATAAGCTAAGGACATTGATCTCATGAATCATAGTTTGTTTACCACTTGTCGAGAGAGGAGTCACTATTTCGCCATGGCACGCTTCATCCACCCATGTAGTTCACAATGCTGTAAATCGGAGCTGTCCCTTTTTGAGCTACCTCCAACCCAAGTTTCTATTGAGCACAGTGACTTTATTACAATTAACCCTTTAAACACAATTAGTTCCCCGAGTGCACCTATAGAATTCGTGATACCCAGCTCAGGCCCTTACTTTTTTGATCCAAGCTGTGTGCACATGTACGCTAAGCTACGTATAGCCCATTCTGATGGAACGGTCTGCGATGACAAATATGCTGTATACCCTGAAACAAACTTTCTGCACTCCATATTCAACCAGTGTGACGTATATTTAAATCAGACCAACATATCGGCAGGCACGGGGTACTATCATCTACGAGCCTATCTGGAAAATGTCCTCAACTTTTCCAAAGAAGCGAAGGCTACCTTTTTAAGTGCGGAGGGATATTATCAAACTAAAGATGAAAATAGTATAAAGGACAAATTTAAAAATTCTAAAAAGAAAATATACGAGTGTTTTGGACGGTTGCACACAGATTTCACTTTCCAGGAGAAGTTGCTTGTGAACGGGGTGGATATGAAAATAAAGCTCACCCGCACGAGTCCTGAGATCTGCTTAAATCTGGCGCGGATCAAGAAGAGGGTGCAAAGCCCGTTGTGGTTCACATTATGGACACATACCTCCGCGTACGGCGAGTGAAATTAAGTTCACCAAAACAACTAGAAATTGAGAAAAATTTACTAAACGCTACAGTGAAATATCCTATTAACAGAGTGCAGATCAAACTATATACGGTTCCTGCAGGGTTGGCATCGAAGCAGATAGAAAACATTGCCCTGGGAAATCTTCCTAAAAGGATATTAATCGGCATGCAGGACCACGCTTCGGTGAATGGAAAATATAAAAAGAGTGCCTTTAAATTCGAGAATTTCGGACTTAAAAATATAACTCTATACGTTAATGGCACTGCTTTGGGTGGAACAATGGGTACGGACTATTCATCAGACGCTGTGTTACCGCTTTGTGCCAGAGCCTATAGTAATCTGACCCATATTGCAGGTGATTGTGATGAGCTTGGTAATGGGGTAACGCAGGAAGAATTCATTGATCAATTTAACCTTTATCCGTTTGACATTACACCTGACTTATCTGCTAGCGTAAATACCCATTTAACCCCACAGCAGAGCGGAAACATCTCAGTGCGGCTGGAATTCGCCAAGCCTATAGACGCTCCTATTAGTGTACTAGTATATCTCGAATCGCAAGCCCTAATAGAAGTAGATAGATTTAGGAGCGTTATCACTGACTTTTAAAATGGATGCTAATACACTTCAGAAAGTAATGGAGCGAGTCACACGTTCCAAATTTATCGGCGTGTTTGCGAAGAATGAAACATTGAGTTTGCCAAGTACGCGAGAATGCGGTAGTCTTATTGTGAACACAGACATCATCGGTAATGAAGGGATTCACTGGATCGCTGTCTATTTTAAAAATAGACAGCGCCTGTACTATTTTGATTCACTCGGTACTCAACCCTGGAGTGACCCTATTATTGTAAAATTTCTCGCTCAGTTACATATTCCCGAAGTTGTATGGACCCCATTTCGCATGCAAGGATATTTTACTAATGTTTGCGGAATGTACTGCGTCTCATTTCTCATGCATATGTCAAATGATAAAGAATTTATAAATTTTTTAAATTTATTTGACCCGTGTCACACTCGCCGAAACGATGAAATGGTATGCAGACAGATAAAAAACCGTTTTCCAATTGTACGTACTCGTTGTATATTATAATGTTTTTGTTCGTATATTTGTAACGATATATTCTGTAGTTGTTTATTGTACTGATTTCTTTCATTTAATAAATTTATGAAAATATATTGTCTTCTTATCCCAAAAAGATCGAAAAACACTTACATTATTTCGGTGTGACATTGTTGACTGATCAGTATATCCTCCCTATTCCGAGATTCTTCAAAAGATTGTATAACACGTGTCAAATCCTCATCGGACCTTAAAGGAATAATGTTCATTCTTTTAAAACATATACAGAGTATACAGACAGATCCCCATTATGTGAAGATATCTTTGGTTCGAGGAATAACATTGCCATAAAAATTTCGATTTTAGCATAATGGGGATAACCAAATAACATTGATTGACATAAAATTTTGGCGAGTATCTATTTGACGAGATACTACAACTCTCCATATATATATAAAAACTAATTATAGACACTTACATTTCTATGGTAGTCCCTTGCGTCGGATTGTAAGGAGCGTCACTGCAAATATCTTCTACGGTTTGCGTTGAAAATAATTCGCCACGGTCAATCGCATTGAAAAGACTAATTGCGGTTAATGCTGCAGTATCACGTTCTTCATACAATTCCGGGGAGACGTACAGGTCCATGGTGGAGGATGTGTGACATTGTTGACTGTTCAGTATATCCCCCGTATTCCGAGATTCTTCAAAAGATTGTATAACACGTGTCAAATCCTCATCGGACCTTAAAGGAATAATGTTCATTCTTTTAAAACATATACAGAGTATACAGACAGATCCCATTATGTGAAGATATCTTTGGTTCGAGGAATAACATTGAATGCCATAAAAATTTCGATTTTAGCATAATGGGGTAACAAAATAACATTGATTGACATAAAAAATTTTGGCGAGTATCTATTTGACGAGATACTACACCCCATCCATATATATATATATAAATTCTAATTATAGACACTTACATTTCTATGGTAGTCCCTTGCGTCGGATTGTAAGGAGCGTCACTGCACATATCTTCTACGGTTTGCGTTGTAAATAATTCATCACGGTCAACCGCATTAAAAAGGCTAATTGTCGTTAATGCTGCAGTATCACTCTCTTCATACAAGTCTGGGGAGACGTACAGGTCCATGGTGGAGGGAATGATTATTCACTGACGCGAAAATAGCTACTGTTACTCCAACTGAAAAATATCCCCTTTTATATGCACAATCGCCAAGCTCCGCCCAAAAGACCAGATGTTCGTAGTGATTGGCTGCCGATGTAGCTGGGTGGAGCTATGACGTGTACCAATCCGCTATAACGGGACCGGATGAGTAACATATATATAAAATCGTGTTTCTTGAATTATAGGCACTTACATTTCTATGGTAGTCCCTTATATTATATTTTTACTTACAAGTATTGTTTTCTTGTGTTAACATAATTGTTAACTTATTTTATAATAAAGATTCGATTTGGATTTCCTTTCTCACTAGAAACAAACTCTGCCAGAAGACTCACCCTGACTGATATAACATAATATGGGTATGGTTTTCGATTTGGATTTCCTTTCTCACTAGAAACAAACTCTGCCATTTTAAGGGTGATATACTACTGCAGCACTATAAATGTTATAGTTTAAATGAAGAGGCTAACCTTCTTATTTACATCTTCGTATTTGCGTCTTGGCAACTAAGATTTTATTTAGTTGGTTGTTCATTCGAACAATTATAACGTCGAATAATTGCTGCTTCGAACAACTGTTTTTCGAACTATGGTTTTCGAACAATTGTGCTCGAACAATTGTGTTCGAACACAATGGCAAAAGATACAAGCATATCCCGTTATTTGAACAAAACTCTCTCTCTCTCTCTCTCTCTCTCTCTCTATATATATATATATATATATATATATAATATTGTGGGCATATCTAAGAAATGTAACATAATATGGGTATGGTTTTCGATTTGGATTTCCTTTCTCACTAGAAACAAACTGTCATTTTAAGGGTGATATACTACTGCAGCACTATAAATGTTATAGCTTAAATGAAGAGGCTAACCTTATTTACATCTTCGTATTTGCGTCTTGGCAACTAAGATTTTATTTAGTTGGTTGTTCATTCGAACAATTATAACGTCGAATAATTGCTGCTTCGAACAACTGTTTTTCGAACTATGGTTTTCGAACAATTGTGCTCGAACAATTGTGTTCGAACACAATGGCAAAAGATACAAGCATATCCCGTTATTTGAACAAAACTCTCTCTCTCTCTCTCTCTATATATATATATATATATATATATATATATATATATATAATTGTGGGCATATCTAAGAAATGGAGTCGAGAGAGGTTTTGTTCAAGCTGTCTAGGAGAAAGGTCATTATGGTCAATCGAGTTGGGCAGATTCTCGGAATTCCTTTCCTCTAGCGGATTGTATTTTGGATAATTTCAACTTTTAATTGAATTGTTTCGTAAATTTTCATATTGTTTCAATTTTTTTCGCATGGAATGAGGCTCGTGTGTTTCATAAATTTTCATCTCGATACAACTTAGATATATATATATATATATATATATATATATATATATATATATATATATATATATATATCGGGTTTGGGGAATGACGATCGTCTGTTTTGAATTGTTTCATAAATTTTCATTTCCGTTCGTTTTTCCCCACTGATATTCGAATGTTATAATGAAAATTGAGTGTGTAAAATTATTTATTTGATAAACAGAATTTAATTGGATTCACCCCAACGTCAGACCATTACTTCGGTCTTATATAATTATTTTAGGAGAATTTAATATTAAAGTACATTTCTTTCTCATTAAAATGTTCAGGGTCACGCGGCCTGTTTTGCTTTTTTTTTTTTGTTTCACTACAGATTTGTTTGTGGGTACTTCTTTTATTTATTTCTTGTAGTACTTGTGTTACCTTATTTCTATACAATAATGTCTTGAAGTGCTATTTTTGTACGGATATGGGGAAGGAAATTATAAGCCGTGCTTTTCAGAACATGCGATAAGTTTAACTAAGTTTAATGAAGTTCAAGTTAATGTTATATTTGATTCTAATCGTTAAACACTATATACATCTATTGTAAAACCCTATATACATCTATACATCTATAGTGAAACACTATATATATATATATATATATATATATATATATATATGTATCATAAGCTGTTTAAAAGACTGTATATATATAATTATAGTAAACGAAATAAACTAGTTAACCATAAAATTAATTATTTTCTATTATGACGTTTTCGAATTATGTGTGGTAAACTGTTATTTGTTTCGAAAAGTTTAACTTCAAGTTCAATGAAGTTCAAGTTAATGTTAAATTTGCTTCTAAACGTTAAACTAAAATTAAATGTTATAATATGAAAAATAAATAATATATATATATATATATATATATATATATATATATATATATATATATATATATATTTACATATACCTAACATAAGACGTTTAAAAGAATGTGTATATATATATATATATATAGCATAATAATATATATCTAGCAAGAGCAATCCGATCATTGCAAAAAAAAACTGGAAAGGTATGCAATTAATAAAGATGAGTGTGTATTTATTTAATATACAGAATTTAATTGGAATAACTACCGTCATATTGTGTTACACAATGTATGATTAATATTTCTGGGACACATGGCGCTATCTGGCAACTGAACACATTACGCTATCTGGCAACTCAGCCAGAATAGAGGCTTATAAAAGACCGAGAAGTTGATGAAAGACTCATTCAAGCTCGGCTCCCAGCCGAGCAAGGACCTCTGGTCCTTCTCTTTCAGGCCCTTTGGTAAAACCCCTTAGTGGCCTCTTAGGTTAGGAAAACGAAAATAACTTGGGGGAGAACTCCTCTCTCTCCTTCAGGTGTCTCTCTCTCTCTCTCCTACAGGTGTCTCTCTCTTCTTCAGGTGTCTCTCTCTCCTTCAGGTGTACCCTCCCCCCTTGGCTCAGTCAACTGGCTGATTCAGCCAACTGGCTGATTCTGGCTGATTAGGAGCCTATAAAACAACGCCTACTCGGCTGAAGTCTTAATATGCACTTGGCTCCTGCCAGGTGAACACCTCTCCTCCTTTCTCTCTGGTCCTTTGGGGGGAATAGCTTGGGGGAGGCCCCCAAGTTGCATGCCCATTGCAACCTAGGTTGGCAACAAAGGCCAGTACTCTTTTTTTTTTTTTTATTTTTTTTTATTTTTTGCAACCCCCACCCCCTTTGCAACAACCCCATCCCCTTGCAACAACCCCCACCCCCCTTTGCAACAACCCCGCCCCTTTGCAACATTACATAATAAATTGCAACATTCTTGCACTCCCCTTTTGCGGATATACTACTTAGCGCCCGAGGTTTTTTCCGAGTCTGATAAAATCATCTGGCGTTAGCTAGAACAAAATCGGTAAAGCGACATTGGGCACGAAAGGGTTAACATTCCGCACTGCCATAAAAGACCGCAAAAACTTCGGAGAGCAGCGTTGGCGGGCGCGCTGCCCAAATCTGAGGCTTCCTCGGTTACTTGTAGGAGAGTATCTTCTAGAGATGGGACCTCAGTACAATCCCCAACTCCGTTACGCGCAGCATAAAAGGAAAGGATATAACTCCATCCGTATGAGTCTCCGTACAATCGCCTTTTTACGGCACGCACGAGGAAGGCGGGGAACAATTTTCAACCCCTCTTTTCCTCAGGGATTTTTCATCTGATCTGGAAGAAAATTTTTCCCAGCAACACTGACTCCTTGCGTGATAATAATAAATAAATCTTCTTTTAAAAAATCCTTTACAGACACGTTGCAAAGAATATTTTTAAATGCATTTTTTCGGATTATGAGTCTGAAGAGAAGGTGTCACTATATTTGTCATTTCGTAAACAAACAAGTAATTACTGCATATATGACAGATGAGGCATATTCGAGATAGAATTAGAAATAATTTTCAGGGTCAGAATTACTAAAATTTTTATTTCCAAATAATCAAAATTACTAAAGTTCTTATTTCCAAATACGAAATTTGTCAATGTAATGTAATCCATATAGAATTTTGGATTCACTTAAAACTGAAAGTTAGCTTAAAAATAATCTATTTCTGTAATATTGGGATACATTTCCCTTTGTAATAATGACATGTCGTAAGTTTTTATGGTTAGATTAAGTTAAGTTAGATAGTTAGGTTAAGATTGGTTATGATTAGTTAGGTTAGGTTAGGCTTAATTAGGTTAGCTTAAGTTAGTATATTAGTGTGTCCATGAAATTTCCTATCGACCACATATGTGTCCCTCGCTTTTAGTTAATGGCTTCAATTTAAGGTTCCCGCGATACGTACGGGAAAAGTACAAAAAAGTACGCAAATGCTCCTATTACCTTATAAAGAAAAGATTTTTAGAGTCTATAAAGAATATTTCTAACTCAATGTCATTCCCAGTCGGGCCCTCAACAGAGAACATTACTTCTTACGCACTATTATTCCTATTCCCGATCGCGGCCACGAGTGAGAATGCACAAAAGTGGAAAATCCACATTTCAAAAGAGCGTTTCTTGATTTGGGAAACAATGTCACTACGCGGTCTCACCCCATTCTACGCTATTCCCATTTCCATCCATATCTGCAAATGCAATTCCCATTCTAGGCAATTCCCACTCTATGTTATTCCTACTTTATGTCATTTTCATTCTCATCCACGAGCTTTCCCACTTTAGTCCGGGTTAGGTTACGACTGGTTAGGTTAGGTTACAATTGGTTAAAATAAGTAAGTTCAGGAAATATTACCCCTTCCCATTCGATGCCGTTTCAGCGCCCAAAACATTTTGCGTCCCAAATCAAGACACGTTTTTATCAAATATGAAATTTTCACGTTTCGTCATTTTCATTTGAGGACCGAAAATGGAAATGGGAATCGCATAAAATTGGAAATAATCGTCAATATATTCCCACTCGAGGAAACGGCGCCGAGTGGAAATATTTAATGTCACTTAACCTAACTTATTTTAATCAATCATAACCTAACTTAGCCAATCGTAACCTAACCCGGACCAAAGTGGGAAAGGTCGCGGATGAGAATGAGAATGACATGAATTTGGAATAGACCGATTTGAAAATGCCTCGTTTGAAATTCTCACTTTCTCATTCTTGAGGCGGAATCGAATGGGAATGACAGTGAGTGAGAGTAAACCGGAGTAAACCAGTGGGAAACGAGAAATACAGATTTGAGAAAGTTTCTCGTTTGAGAAAGAATGTCACTCTCATTCGCATTCCCGGTGAAGGCGCCAAATGAGAATGGCTAATATTTTCTTACCTAACATTAACCTAACTTAATCTGTAGCAAAGTTGGAAGTCCGTCGATGAGAATATAACAACATGAACTGGGACTATGAGTAGATCGATTTGAGAATTTCCTCATTTGAGATTCTCACTCGTGGATTTCTCACTCTTGCGTGTCGCGGAATGATATGGAAATGACATTGAGTGGCAAAAAGACACGTGTTACAGGTAATGTTATAAGATGTGCTCTATATGTTCTCTATATGTCTGGAAGTGAAAGGAGAGCATATAGAGCACATCTTATAACATTAGTCGTAACGCATATCTTTTCGCGATAAACGTTTCCTATCCTTCCTATGTTTCCGGACTTTTGACTCACCCTGTATATTGGTTAATCGTAACATTCATCATTATATTTACAAAGTAACACTGAAGTCATTGAAATACAATGATGAATATCGTTAGAAAGGTGAGACGAGGAAAGACGTTTGTTTTTATATTTTATATCGTTATATATTTATGATCTCACCCCATTCTTGGCCACTCCCATTCACATCCGTGTCGGCCACACGTAATTCCTATTCTCTCTCATTCCCACTTCATGTCATTTTCATTCCCATCCACCACCTTTCCCACTTTGGTCCGGGTTAGTTTACGATAAGTTTGGTCGTGATTGGTATGATAATGTTAGGTTAGGTTGTGATTGGTATGCCAGTGTTAGGTTAAGTTGCGATTGGCATGCTAATGTTAGGTTAGGTTTTGATTGGTTAAAATAAGTTAGATTAGGAAATATTATCCCTTCCCATTTGGCGCCGTTTCAGCGACGAAATTTTTTTTGTCCCAAATCAAGACACGCTTTTCAAATATGGATTTTTCACTTTTGGTCATTTTCACTTTTGACGAACGAAAATGGGAATGGGAATGGGAATGGAATAGAAAGGGAAGTAATCATATTTACTATAATAATTACTATTTACATTTGGCAATACAATGTTAAATAAGTTATACTGTAACTAAATCCGTTTTCTGTCATATAAGAAAATTTATATTTAACGTTGCAAGTTTAACATTAAAAAAATACAATATATATATATATATATACATAAATTATATATATATATATTAAACACAGACCGTGCATGGAACAAGGAACTCTTCTGGGAAATTACATCCACTATAGTTCGCATACGTGAAATAAATGACAAATACTATAGTTTTTCTTTTTCATGATGGAAAGCCCGACGTGGGCACCGGGTTACTCGCAAAGAGGTCCCAAAATATAGCTTCCCTCACCAGCTATCTGCAAAGCAGACAGGATCCAGCTTTGGGACATGGATCTAGGGTTTAAAGCAAGCCTAGATCCCTACATTCAGAACCTCTATATAAGTAAAAGACTCGTTGCATTCACGTCGGGTGGAATAAATCAAAGAAAAAGGGGGTAACTATTGTATTTTTAGCCAAAAAACCAAAACTTAAACCTCAACCGGGACATTGATTTATTCCACCCGACGTGAAATGCAACGAGTCTTTTACTTATATAGAGGTTCTGAATGTAGGGATCTAGGCTTGCTTTAAACCCTAGATCCATGTCCCAAAGCTGGATCCTGTCTGCTTTGCAGATAGCTGGTGAGGAAGCTATATTTATGGGATCTCTTTGCGAGAGACCCGTTGCCCACGTCGGGCTAAAATCATGAAAAAGAAAAACTATGGTATTTGTCATTTACCATTACTTATTCGGACTATAGTGGATTTAATTTTCCCAGAAGAGTTCCTTGTTCCATGCACGGTCTGTGTTAACATATATATATATATATATATATATATTAACACAGACCGTGCATGGAACAAGGAACTCTTCTGGAATTACATCCACTATAGTTCGCATACGTGACAATAAATGACAAATACTATAGTTTTTTGTTTTTCTTTTTCATGATGGAAAGCCCAACGTGGGACCGGGTTACTCGCAAAGAGGCCCCAAAAGATAGCTTCCCTCACCAGCTATCTGCAAAGCAGATAGGATCCAGCTTTGGGACAGGATCTAGAATTTACAGCTACACCTAGCCTACTAGCCTTTGCAGATAGCTGCTGGTGAGAAGCTATATTTTGGGGCCTCTTTGCGAGTAACCCGGTGCCCACGTTGGCTTTCCATCATGAAAAAGAAAAAACTATAGTATTTGTCATTTATTGTACGTATCGAATATAGTGGATGTAATTTCCCAGAAGAGTTCCTTGTTCCATGCACGGTCTGTGTTTAACATATAAGTTTTCTCAGGGGACCATTCTGAGTTTGTTGTATGTATATATTATATTATATTTATATAACCTTTATATAACCTTTGGTTAGCTTCCGCCCGAATTGTTTATTCTGACGAAGGTCAAGCTTTCACTCCACCTTAGACCTACAGTTTAACGTGGAATCCGAACCACGCCCCATCAGCAGCCCAGCGTCTTAACCACTAGCCACCTAGGGTACCCATTTATCCACCAACCACTTTCTTTATTGTGTGGAAGGATGAACAGCTGGGTTTTGCTGCGCGCCGGCTGCCATCAGGTCTCGAACCCGGGGCCGATGGATTCGTAGTCAGCGACGCTACCCACTACACCACCGAGGCGCAGATATATATATATATATATATATATATATATATATATATCGTTTTCAGGTTTAAAGAATTAAAAAAATCCAATAACCGGACTGGTTTGCTTGAAAATCGATAAGTCCGGATTATGAACACTTCCGGATTAGTGGTTCTGACTCCAAAACCGGCCATCTTAATTTTGAATATCTTGATTCTAAATCTGCGGATGTTACTTAATCTCTGAAAGACTTGGTTTCACCTCCGCCTTCTAAATATTGTAAAATGAAACTTTTCTATTTCTCAAATGACGTTCAGAAATGATCCCTTCTCTCACGTTTGTAAATTAATACCAAATTTATTTCATCCGAACTTTGGTGCGCGAAAGGACGCGGAAGGAATTGTCTTTATACCATCTTTATTTGTCCGTTTTTTGATACAGGACTTACTCGTATCTCGTTCAGATATATACACACTGATATAGAGTACAATTGTACGTACATTATATACATTATATAAAATTAAATGGGTCAAAAAATAAAGTAATCATAGTTTTAAGATTTCACTAGTTCGAAAATAACAGTTAAAAATGAAAAATTTATGTACTTGATCTAAACGTGATGAATTTCCCAATCATTTTAATATTTCCTCTCTCTCTCTCTCTCTCTCTCTCTCTCTCTCTCTCCATATATATTACTATTGTACCGTGAGAATAATTTAAAAAATTGTCAATAAATGTAATTAGTAATTATTTTCCGTTTTCATTCGATACTAATTTCATTTCATGGAAATGAAAATGAGGTTGAGAAGAGGGCAAATGGAAAAGCAAGAAAGAATTACGCAGTATTTTATTTTAAAAACTGTAAATTATAAGAATTCTGTAATGGCGCTTCAGTCGAAACTAACTTTAAATGAATCTTTATGTACGAGTTTTATCAATATTTGTTAAATTAACATTAACAGAACGTAACGGAAGTATTTACTCCAATACAACTGTGGATTTTAATTGGATCATACACTGTGCTTATGCGGAACATGTTTCGTTCCCTTCTTTTACAGTTTTTACTTTTCTGTTCATCTTCTTTCGAACCTCCTTTTCGGTTCACTGATGCGACATTCATGGTAATAACTGAATTTAAACATTTTCTCCTCTTAACATTAATTAACAATCAACCTATTAATTAATAAGTCGAAAAATAATAAAAATAAATAAAATGAAAATAAAAAATATAAATACTATACACGGTGATCCCAAAGGTGTTCCAAATACGATGTACGATAAATTATTTGAACCTATACTCATTTTGTCAACGAGACCAAAACATCGACACAATAAAAAAAACTAAGTTAATCTAAGCTAATAATAACGCATTATTAAGTCGATCAGCCGTCGTAAAGCTGAATTATTATTTTTTGGGGAGAATACTTTTTTGGATCACCCTGTATATTCGTAATGAAAGACGAAAGTTCTATCAAAATTCAGGGTTAAAAATAAGAAGAAAAGATAAACTAAAGAGAATAAAAAGTCATATTTTCTGAACGAATAATATTTATGAGTAAATCGAGATTGAGATTCGCTGAAGCGAAAATAAGAGAATTAATATAATTTGTATACCTTCAAATTACTCGAATTTGCAGACTATCTCTTCCGCTTCTTGGAGCGCAATTTCAGGAAATTCAGGACATTAACGGGAAATAAACTGTTATAATGGAAGTGTAAATTCTATACGGGAATAGAATTTCTATGTAATTTATAGACTTTCTATAAATTTACTTGATTGTTGTGATAAAAAAACTGATTACATATGATCTGTTTTTCTGTTTTTTTAATACAGTTCGTGTATATATATATATATATATATATATATATATAATATTTAGGAGAAATCCAATGACAAGGAGGAATGTAAATGCCATGAAAAGTCTTCTTTAATGCGCAACGTTTCGAGCAATAGCTCATCTTCAGGCTAAATAATAACAATATGAAATTAAAATCAATAAATAATGAAACAAGACAAATTTCTATAAAACCTATTCATTGAAAGCAAAATTTAAAAAGACAAAGAAGTGGGTTAAATTCAAAGTTATAAAAATTTACATATAAAATTACAAGAAATTTAAAAAGCTATTTTTAAAATTAAATATAGTAAATTTGAAATTAGTACAATGGAATAATTAACACTACTACCCTTCATTGATGGTTCCGAGGCACAAGTAATTGAAAACAAACAAAGGGAACATACTATGGGTTGGGTGGTTGGAGAGTTATAAGTTTGGGGAGGGGGGAATTATAAAAAATTTAGAGGGACAGCTGAGGAATCAACGTTTAGAGAAGGGGTCAATGTTTTAATATAAAGAGATTCCAAAATTCTAAGTGAGTTGGGACAAGAATTACAACCGAGAATTTTAAAATTATCTAAAGTGACATCAGTTTTACATTTAATACTATGTTCCCGGATACTAGAGGCTTCTTTTTTATTTAAAATTTTACCTGTTCGGCAACTTATTCCCATATGCGAATAAATCTAGCCTGAGAGAGCGCACGGTGCTGCCAATATAAGTACCAAGGAGACACCTTGGGCAGGTAAATAAATATACAACACCGCTACGCAACCCGCATGATTATATATATATATATATATATATATATATATATATTATATAATATATATATATATGGGATTGAACGGTTCCCTGAGGTTTTTCATGATACACACAGACCGTGCATGGAACAAGGAACTCTCCTGGGAAAATTAAATCACTGTAGTCCGAATAAGTATGGTAATGACAAACACTATAGTTTCTTTTCTTTTTCATGATGTTTAGCCCGACGTGGGCAACGGGTCACTCGCAAAGAGGCCTCAGGGAAGCTATATTTTTGGGCTTCTTTGCGAGTGACCCGTTGCCCACTTCGGGCTAACATCATGAAAAAGAAAACACTATAGTGATTGTCATTTACCATTACTTTTCGGACCATAGTGGATTTATTTTCCCAGGAGAATTCCTTGTTCCATGCACGGTCTGTGTGTATCATATATATATATATATATATAATATATATATATAATATACTATTATATATACAGGGCGTCCCAAAAAATGTATACACACTTTAAATAATTATAAAGGCAGTGTTTATTAAAATACATTTCATTTTCAAAATGTAATAGATCTACAGACATTATTTAATTGTTTTGTCAACGCCTCTTTTCAAACTGACGTCCGTTCTGGTCCAGGCACTGCTGATAACGCGAAGCAATGGAATCGCAAACATCACGAAACATTTCGTTTGGTATTTGTGTGCATTCTCGTTCAATGGCTGCTCTCAATTCAGCGACTGTTGCAGGTTTTATAGCGTAGACTTTGTCTTTTAAGTATCCCCATAAAAAAAGTCTAGTGGTGTGAGGTCTGGTGAACGCGAGGGTATTCTACGAAACCCCTTCGTCCAATCCACATCGTGCCAAGTACCACTCGCAATACTCCACTCTTCGGTCCGGATCATCTTCATTAATAGCATGGACTAATCTTGGAATGTAACTTTTCCATTGACAGCGCTCAAAATGCGTTGGACAGACGATTCTGAAATTCCTACCTCACGACTCGCTTGCCGCACAGATTTTCTTGGACTTTGGTGATACGTTTCCAGTACTCTTTCTTGCTTTGTGGGGCTTGTCGATGTCCGTGGTCTTCCGGAACGCTTCTTGTGGACATTCTGAACAGTTCCATCGGCTTCAAACTTATCTCTAATTCGAGTGATGGTAAGTCGCGTTGGTGGATCTGTTTGAAACTCCCTCCTAAACTGTGTTTGCACTTCAACTGCGTTTTCACACTTCCAGTAGCATTTTAGAATGAATTTCCTTTGTTCAAAGCTTAGTCTGACTGCCATTATTAATTCTAATGGGTTTAACTTGGAAAGAAAGAAACATCAATTGAGCTATCAGCTGTTAAAGTGTGGCATACATTTTTTTGGGACGCCCTGTATATATATATATATAATATATATATTATATATATGAGAGAGAGAGTATGAACACGTGCACTTTGTGCATATGCAAAATAGCCCCCATCAGAATTCGAACACGGGACCTCTGATTCGGAGTCGCGGGTGCTTAATACTATGCTACGACCGGATAAAATTGATTACAATCTGGCGCATATTTCATAACATGAAGAAAACCCTAGCGTTTTCATGCTCAGGAGAGGTTTTACATGTTAACCCCCTGCACTCAAGTCAATTACACTTAATTCAAGTCTACCTGGTTAACACGAAGTTATTATGTAGATAGAAATAAGCGTAGAGCACGTGCGCTTTTTGAATATGCAAAATATTCCCTACCAAGATTCCAGTCCAGAAACTCTAATTCAAAGTAATCCGTTTCATTTGGGAGAACTTGTATGGTACTCGTTTGTCTACCAACCAAACGAAAGATAAACAACTCGGTGGGCTGCGCGTTGCCTGCCACCATCGGGAATCGAACTCGGACTGATGGATTCATAATTAGCAATTTAACCACTACCCACCACTGGGATTATATATTCATATATATTCATATATTCATATATTATATATACGAGGGTAATTCAATAAGTGTCCGCACTTTTTATTTTCACAACTTTATTTTCATGTCTGATAGATTATAAACACATCACTTCTCAACATAGTCTCCCTGTTTCTCAATACACTTAGTCCACGATTTACAAGCTTCCTAATGCCATCACAAAAGAATGTTTATGGATGTGTGCATAGCCAGTCATGCACCGCCTCCTTCAGGTCATCATCGCCTTCGAATCGCTGACCTCTCAAAGCGTCTTTTAGTGGTCCAAACAGGTAAAAATCCGAAGTGTGCCAGATCTGGACTGTAGGCTGGATGGTCGAGAACAGTAGTATAGCCGCAAAAGGGGAGAGTGCAAGAAGGTTGCAGGTTATTATGTAATGTTGCAAAGGGGGTGGGGTTGTTGCAAAGGGGGTGGGGTTGTTGCAAAAGGGGAGAGTGCAGAAATGTTGCAGGTTATTATGTAATGTTGCAAAGGGGGTGGGGTTTTTGCAAAGGGGGAAGGGGGTTGTTGCAAAGGGGGGTTGTCGCAAAGGGGGTTGTCGCAAAGGGGGTTGTTGCAAAGGGGGTGGGGGAAACTTAGAGGCGGCGTTATCCCCCAAGAGAAAGGAGAGGAGGAGAGAAAGGAGGAGAGGTGTTCACCTGGCAGGAGCCAAGTGCACATTAAGACTTCAGCCGAGTTGGCGTTGTTTTATAGGCTCCTAATCAGCCAGAATCAGCCAGTTGGCTGAGCCAGGTGAGAGAGACGCCTGAAGGAGAGAGAGAGAGAGCAGCTGAAGGAGAGAGAGCTGAAGAAGAGAGAGATGCCTGAGGAGGGAGAGACGCCTGAAGGAGAGAGGATAGGTACACATGCAGGAGGTACACATGCTGGAGTACACACACATACGCACACATGCAGGATACACATGCAGTATACACATGCTGGAGGTACACACATACGCCACATGCAGGAGTACACATGCTGGATGTACACATGCAGTACACATGCTGGAGGCAAACATGCAGGAGAGAGAGAGAGAGAGACACCTGAAGGAGGAAGATACATGCAGGTAGAGAGAGAGAGAGAGAGAGAGAGAGAGAGACCTGAAGGAGGGAGAGAGACACCTGAAGGACAGAGTGGAGTTCTCCCCAATTATTTCGTTTCCCTAACCTAAGAGGCCACTAAGGGTTTACCAAAGGGCCAGAAATAGAAGGAGCAGAGCTCCTTACTCGGCTGGAGCCGAGGGGGAATGGTTCTTCACCAGCTTCGCGATCTTTTATAATCCTCTATTCTGGCTGAGTTGCCAGATAGCGCAAGGTATTCAGTTGCCAGATAGCGCCATGTGTCCCATTAATCGTGTAACACATATATGACGGTTGTTATTCCAAATGTACTTGTATATATAATAAACTAATGAACCATATAAAATACCACAATATATTTATATGGTTATTCAGTCTGAAGATTCAACCGTATAAAATAACACAAGCGCCTCTTTCATTACGCTTAATAGAATTAACAAAGTTACCCTATTTCGTTAGACAGAAAACGAATTTTATAAGGGTTACCCAACGAATTATGAGAGCATCACCGAATTAAAACTTTTATGGGTAACTATATCGACATAAGCTTATTATTGTAACGTTTGCTCCCAATATAAATTTTCCTAAATAACAGTAAAACCAATTAATTATTAAATATTATGAAACTTCATTAAATAATTTACGATACAATTCCACCAAACGAGATGAAAACTTATGAAACATATAGCCTCATTCCTGCGACGAAAAAATGAAAAATGACGAAAAATAAAGAAATTATTCATTTGGAATTGCCCAAGCCACTATAGCGGGGTCGGAGAATATTTGTTCTTTTAAACATCTTATTTCTGCTTATTAAATAACTTTTTAGACACTTGATTTTTATTATAAATATTTAAGTCACGAATAACAGTGGGAAAAACGTCCGGAAAAGAAAATTATGAAACATCTCCTTCCAGACCACTCTTGATATATATATATATATATATATTATATATTATATAATAACAACTCATGCACACACACACACACACACACACACACACACACACGATGAAAGGCAGAAACTAAATCAGTTCGAATCGTGTCCCTAGAGGCCTTTTTCGTTCGAATCGTGTCCCTAGAGGCCTTTTTCGTTCGAATCGTGTCCCTAGAGACCTTTTTCGGGGTCGATGGTTAAGCTGTTCGAGCAGAAACCACCACAGACTCCAGATATTAATTTTATCATTGTTATTACTTCTACAAATATTTACGCGTATTTTGTATGGTGTCATATAGAAATATAATGATGAGATGCTTTTTAAATATAATTCGGTTATATTTCTTTATATCCTCGACCCTCAGCCTTACTAATTAACTCTTTCTCGCCTACGGCGGTACAAGAACATAATACGTGCACTCGCTCGTAAATTAGACCTCCAGTTTAACATGGGTTCAGAAATACATCTCGTCGATGGGATTCGTTGCTTACTCTACCACATGGACTTTTATATGTAAGAGACCTAACCTAACCTACGAAATACATCTCGTCGGGCCGATCCTAGAGCCATATATAGCAATGGAAATGAGCGCGAGTGTCGTTAAATACGTGATTTAAAATAACAGGACCATTTGACCCGAGGCAGTAGTATACCCGAAAAACATCGTAATGCACGATTTTTTCTATGTAGCAATAATAATTAACTCTTTCAAATACGTGATTTAAAATAACAGGACCATTTGACCCGAGGCAGTAGTATACCCGAAAAACATCGTAATGCACGATTTTTTCTATGTAGCATAATGATTAACTCTTTCAAATACGTGATTTAAAATAACAGGATCATTTAACCCGAGGCAGTAGTATGCCCGAAAAACATCGTATAACCTAACTATAATTTGCAACTATAGTTTACCTTGACTTTCATATGCTTCTATCCTGTTTATTAATAAAGATTTTTAACTTTAATAACGTATGAATAAAGATTTTTAACATTTAATTTTATTTAGTATTATTCATGCCACGCCGCCTTAGACCACAGCTTAACGTTGAAACCGAATGTTCTTTTTAAAATATAATTAGGATAATTTCTTTATTATAAAATAAGTTAACAATTATGTTAACAAACAATACTAATAATTTGTAAGTAAAAAATATAATATAAGGGACTACCATAGAAATGTAAGTGCCTATAATTCGATTTTATATATATGTTACTCGTCCGGTCTCGTTATAGCGGATTGGTACACGTCATAGCTCCACCCAGCTACATCGGCAGCCAATCACTACGAACATCTGGTCTTTTGGGCGGAGCTTGGCGAATGTGCATATAAAAGGGGATATTTTCAGTTGGGAGTAACAGTAGCTATTTTCGCATCAGTGAATAATCATTCCTCAACCATGGACCTGTACGTCTCCCCAGACTTGTATGAAGAACGTGATACTGCAGCATTAACCACAATTAGTCTTTTCAATGCGACTGATTGTGGCGAACTATTTTCGACGCAAACCGTAGAAGATATTTGCAGTGACGCTCCTTACAATCCGACGCAAGGGACTACCATAGAAATGTAAGTGTCCATAATTCGATTTATATATATACGGAGAGTTGTAGTATTTCGTCAAATAGATACTAGTCAAAAATGTCAATCAATGTTATTTCCCCATCATGCTAAAATCGAAATTGGTAATCGAACCAAAGATATCTTCACATAATGGGGATCTGTCTGTCTGTCTGTATACTCTGTATATGTTTTCATTATTCCTTTAAGGTCCGATGAGGATTTGACACGTGTTATACAATCTTTTGAAGAACCTCGGAATATGGATGATATACTGATCAGTCAGCAGTGTCACACATCCTCCACCATGGACCTGTACGTCTCCCCAGACTTGTATGAAGAACGTGATACTGCAGCATTAACCACAATTAGTCTTTTCAATGCGACTGATTGTGGCGAACTATTTTCGACGCAAACCGTAGAAGATATTTGCAGTGACGCTCCTTACAATCCGACGCAAGGGACTACCATAGAAATGTAAGTGTCCATAATTCGATTTTATATATACACGGAGAGTTGTAGTATTTCGTCAAAAAGATACTCGCCAAAAATGTCAATCAGTGTTATTTCCCCATTATGCTAAAATCGAAATTTTTATGGCGTTCACTCCTCGAACCAAAGATATCTTCACATAATGGGGATCTGTCTGTCTGTCTGTATACTCTGTATATGTTTTCATTATTCCTTTAAGGTCCGATGAGGATTTGACACGAGTTATACAATCTTTTGAAGAATCTCGGAATATGGATGATATACTGATCAGTCAACAATGTCACACCGAAATAATGTAAGTGTTTTTCGATCTTTTTGGGATAAGAAGACACAATATATTTTCATAAATTTATTAAATGAAAGAAATCAGTACAATAAACGAATATACCGTTACAAATATACGAACAAATACATTATAATATACAACGAGTACGTACAATTGGAAAATGGTTTTTTATCTGTCTGCATACCATTTCATCGTTTCGGTGAGTGTGACACGGGTCAAATAAATTTAAAAAATTTATAAATTCTTTATCATTTGACATATGCATGAGAAATGAGACACAGTACATTCCGCAAACATTAGTAAAATATCCCTGCATACGAAATGGGTTCCATACAACTTCGGGAATATGTAACTGAGCGAGAAATTTTACAATAATAGGGTCACTCCAGGGTTGAGTACCGAGTGAATCAAAATAGTACAGGCGCTGTCTATTTTAAAATAGACAGCGATCCAGTGAATCCCTTCATTACCGATGATGTCTGTGTTCACAATAAGACTACCGCATTCTCGCGTACTTGGCAAACTCAATGTTTCATTCTTCGCAAACACGCCGATAAATTTGGAACGTGTGACTCGCTCCATTACTTTCTGAAGTGTATTAGCATCCATTTTAAAAGTCAGTGATAACGCTTCTAAATCTATCTACTTCTATTAGGGCTTGCGATTCGAGATATACTAGTACACTAATAGGAGCGTCTATAGGCTTGGCGAATTCCAGCCGCACTGAGATGTTACCGCTCTGCTGTGGTGTTAAATGGGTATTTACGCTAGCAGATAAGTCAGGTGTAATGTCAAACGGATAAAGGTTAAATTGATCAATGAATTCTTCCTGCGTTACCCCATTACCAAGCTCATCACAATCACCTGCAATATGGGTCAGATTACTATAGGCTCTGGCACAAAGAGGTAACACAGCGTCTGATGAATAGTCCGTACCCATTGTTCCACCCAAAGCAGTGCCATTAACGTATAGAGTTATATTTTTAAGTCCGAAATTCTCGAATTTAAAGGCACTCTTTTTATATTTTCCATTCACCGAAGCGTGGTCCTGCATGCCGATTAATATCCTTTTAGGAAGATTTCCCAGGGCAATGTTTTCTATCTGCTTCGATGCCAACCCTGCAGGAACCGTATATAGTTTGATCTGCACTCTGTTAATAGGATATTTCACTGTAGCGTTTAGTAAATTTTTCTCAATTTCTAGTTGTTTTGGTGAACTTAATTTCACTCGCCGTACGCGGAGGTATGTGTCCATAATGTGAACCACAACGGACTTTGCACCCTCTTCTTGATTCGCATCCAGATTTAAGCAGATCTCAGGACTCGTGCGGGTGAGCTTTATTTTCATATCCACCCCGTTCACAAGCAACTTCTCCTGGAAAGTGAAATCTGTGTGCAACCGTCCAAAACACTCGTATATTTTCTTTTTAGAATTTTTAAATTTGTCCTTTATACTATTTTCATCTTTAGTTTGATAATATCCCTCCGCACTTAAAAAGGTAGCCTTCGCTTCTTTGGAAAAGTTGAGGACATTTTCCAAATAGGCTCGTAGATGATAGTACCCCGTGCCTGCCGATATGTTGGTCTGATTTAAATATACGTCACACTGGTTGAATATGGCGTGCAGAAAGTTTGTTTCAGGGTATACAGCATATTTGTCATCGCAGGCCGTTCCATCAGAATGGGCTATACGTAGCTTAGCGTACATGTGCACACAGCTTGGATCAAAAAAGTAAGGACCTGAGCTGGGTATCACGAATTCTATAGGTGCACTCGGGGAACTAATTGTGTTTAAAGGGTTAATTGTAATAAAGTCACTGTGCTCAATAGAAACTTGGGTTGGCGGGAGCTCAAAAAAGGACAGCTCCGATTTACAGCATTGTGAACTACATGGGTGGATGAAGCGTGCCATGGCGAAATAGTGACTCCTCTCTCGACAAGTGGTAAACAAACTATGATTCATGAGATCAATATCCTTAGCTTATATCAGTCAAAAAAGTGGTCAACCATAGGTTTCATTCGCTTACAGCATTTCTTTTTGATAGCCTTTTACGTTTAATACCACGTGACCCCTTCTTCTCTCCGGGAGCCCTCTTCTTCTTCCCGCCACCACGCATTTTTCTCTTTGCATCTTTGATGATTTCGTTCCGTGTACGCTTTAAATGTTTTTTTTAGTAGCTTCTTTAGGTTTAGCCCCCAATATGTCTTCTGCAGTGTTAAGGCCTGATTGTAGCGCTTTCCTTCCAAGTATCTGGCACCCCTCTTCAGCAAAGGAACAGCCGTAGGTAGTATATGGATGAAAAAATGGATCCAAGTCCCTACCAGCGCTGGTATCGCATCCTCGATAGACGGTGAAAGGCTTTCTATCCATTATAACTCAGTGCGTCGAAAGTGTAGCTTCACTGTTAAGCTCCCGTTACCGAATGGGAAGTTTTTCGCCCTCAATCGTTCATTATATATATTGTGATATGGTTATTAAATTAGTTGCGACATTCACATAATGGGGTCTGTCATATGTATACTCAAACTCCTTCCTCTATGGTTGGGGATGTGAGCATGCGCAGCAGGCGTGCCTGGGTATCCCCACAAACTGGTGCTCCACTATATTACTGTAAATATAGCACATGTCTGGGGACCTTTCAAGCTCAATTTCTCCATCTTCAATTGATACATTAATCTGGACAAGTTATACTGTGTCTCGTGAAATGTGTCTCTTTGGAAGGCTGCGCTATATCGGCCGTTGGTTAGAATTTTGAACTTTCTATGTTCTTTAAGACATCTGTTAGTCTTTGATTTTAGGATTAGTGTATGTGCAGGGTTGTTTACGATTTCATATACTAAATCATTCGTAAGGTTTGAGTTTCTTAAACTTACGTTTAAGCCTCTCACAACATCCTCGGCCGAACCATATTGACCCGGCCCTAGTCTTACTTCTGTACTGTAATACCGTGCAATCTTAGTCCGAGCGATGCGCATAGTTTCATCCATAGCTACCCCAGCTTTTTCACACTCGTCAATGTCTCTAAGAATCGTAAAAACGGTTTCTTTATGTTCAATATTTAAAAAGACGGTGTCCAGCTGAATTTCGCATATCCCCACCTCATACGAATCACGACCCAATTCAATGTGCCCATGGAGTTCTGTTACAAAGTTGGCTAGCGTGTTGTTAGGGTGTACAGACAGGGACGAGGAGGACGGGAGTGTGACGTAGAAATGGTTAGGAGCCATGTTGCATACTATTTAAGCTTCATTATTGCATCAGCTTTTATATAGGTGTTGAAGCTTTCTGGGTACCCTAGCCATTTCACCAGGTACATTTTTCTCCTTCCTGAACCTTTGCTTCCTAAAATTTTCTCAATTTTAAACACATTTTTTTCTAAATTAAACGCAACTTTCTGCAATTCCTCGCGGTAAAAGCCTCCTGAGATTTCTTCCCCATTCAAATCTTCAATGTAATACATCATTATCACACCTTTAGGTCTCACAGCCCTAACTTTAAAAATCTCGCGTGTCCATCCTTGCTCAAAACCCTTTGCGAATTTATTCCCCGAACGCGACAGCCTTACATAATCATTGATTTTGAAGCGCACAGAGTGTGGTGGTGGTGGTGGTGGTGGTGCCATCTCTTCTCGGGAGCGTACCTCTTTCTAAAACTTCGTTAGGTGTTGCCCCAATCGTGCGATGGTGTGAGCGGTTGTAGGATGATGCCAATGATTCCAGAATGTCTAGAAATCTGTATGTGTTTTTATGTGTAAAATAACGGTGCATGCGTTCCTTTATGGTGCGCTGAACTCTTTCAGCTAAAGAAGCCTTATGTATAGAATTGGTTGTGTAATAGCTGATATTAAACTCTGTCAACATATTCTGAAAAGCACGGCCTATAAACTCCTTCCCCATATCCGTACAAAAATAGCCAGGAACCCTGTTTTCTTTTAACATTAGCGTTTTGGTGGCTTTAGCAACTGTTTCAGGTGATTTATTTTTCAGAGGAACTAGCCACAGATATCTAGAGAAACGTCTATTATGAATAGAATGTAGCGGTAACCATCGTTATACACAGAATATCTTTGCATGTCTGTTAAATCTGCTTGCCAAATAGAATCAATCGAGGAAGCCGTTGTCTTGGCTGTTTTAAACCTTTTCTCACAGGCTTATGAAGCGTATAAGCGTCCTGCTCCCTCAAAAATCTTTCAACATCTTTTTTTTCCTACTCCGTAAACACTTCTGTACAGTCTATCTACGCCGCCGTAAGAGGATGGGGTAGAAATGTCATAATAACGTTTAGTTAATACGTTAGCCATTTGCGTATTTTAGAGGCACGTGGGTAGGGTTGGTTTAACCTCTTCTTGCTCCTCTTCAAAGGTGTTACCGCAGGGGGTGACGGCGCCTTCAATTGTGTCACAGACGTTGCGTGTTCCAAGTCTTTTAACCTGTTCAGATTTCCTATCAACGTTTTAGGGACATTTATTTGTTGTAGTCTTGCTTTAATATGCTTCCAGCCTGATGGTGATGGCCTATCCCACTTTCTCACCAGATCATGGACAATGTCTACGATATTCGATCCCTGTACCTTTGATCCTTCCACAATGATCTCGCCTGTATCGGTCCATTGTATGGCTGGATCCTCATTCAATAGATTATAAAGACTTAAGCCTTTACTCCTCAATGTAAGTGGGAGGGTATTTTTAATACATGTTCGATATGTTGTGTGGCTAATCTTTTTGGTTGATCAGCTGTATCGTCGGACACAGATCCTATGTCGCCATCGCCCCCGTGCTGTGCCTAATAACCACAGGAATCTCGTAGGGATCTTATAATTTTCGTACTCGTGAAGAAATTTCTGCAGAGCTTCTTGGTATAAGATTCTTTTCTCATCAGGTGTTTTTTCACTGTTTAATAGGGCTAACAATTCGCTTTCCATTCTTTTAAGTCTGCTTTTACGGGGATCTAGATCCGTGTCTCTTTGCAGTGAAGCGTACACCTCGTGGGGAATCACTACCACTTTCTTCATTATATTAATCTAGTCAGTAAAGGGCCCAAAACTGAAAATAAGATGGGGAGAAATGACCCTCCTGTTTGCACAATAACTCGTTTTTCTTCGCTACAGTTTGACTTTTACGAGCGAGTGTACGTATTATGTTCTTGTAGCGGCGTAGGCGAGCCTTCTGATGGGTTTTCATTGATACATTGCAATTTATAACGTTAAGACAGATTTCACAGATGCATTTTAAAAAGTCGGCGTCGATATTTTTAATAAACATCTGCTGCATTGCCCGGGGCAGTCGATGATAGATTTTTATTAATTCATGGTATTTCTTTAGTCTCTTTGTCATTCTGGAATATACACCGTTTCAGGCTCGTTTGGAAATATATTCGTTCGCAGAAGCACTCTAAACGTGTTTCGCGGATGAAGGTCGCAAAGCAAATATCCGTAACGCATGCTTGTAGCTTCTTTATAAACTTCCAAAAACTCCTTACGCTGATTCGGGAACATTTGATTGGGTAATACCGCAATTTGTGATACATCTCTACGTTGCGCGAATAAGACTAGATATTGCGTATTTAACGACACATCGCGCATGTATCTATTTTTGAAAAATAGATTCTGATTGATGAAGAACACGCTTATGTTAAGATGGGGAGTATACTGTAAATGTCTCGGCAAACGTTTTATCCATCTCCAACATGAGATCGTCAATTACAATGATTGTATGTTCAGTTCCCTTTAGCGAATTAACGTCATATACATCTTTGTGGAACAAAATATCATCTTGGTACTCGTTGAACACTGATTGATACGTCGAATAGCACCATATAACTTTATGCACAAATTTCGAGAACATCTCGCCCTTTTCTTTAATGATTTTAAGCATAAACACAGTTTTACCACATCCTGTAGGTCCAGATATAATACATGTGGATGGGCTCGTGAATCTGAATTTTTCTACAGAGTCCATTTCTAACACGTCACACTCCTAAGTGGGTCATTTACAAAATATTACAAATTTTGAGTGCTGATCCTTATATTTCTTCTCCCACAGAACCGACGATGAGGTAGAGCACCCTATCATTACGGATGACGATGACAGTGTAGTTGTGATCTCCTCCCCTGAACCCTCACCAGCGATACAGGTTGCACGTCCAAAGCGGAGGTATGAGAACCCCACATCAGGTATAAAGCGGCCGAAATACGTACCTGTTGCAGCAGACCCCCAACCCTCAACCTCTTACGCAACAACCTCCCCAGCAGCAGCACCCGCTAATATACCCCCTTATTCCGCCCCCCGTTCTGTTAAGTCTAAATAATAGATCCCCAACCCTCCTACGCAACAGGGCCCCCAGCAGCACCTTCCGCTAATATACCCCCTAATTCCGCCCCCCGTTCTGTTGAGGATGTTATTACGTTCGAGTTGGTGCGCGCCGCAGCCCCCACCCCCGCCTTGACTAGAAATCGGTATAGAGTCAGGGTCGACCATAGAGCCCTGTATAGCAATGGAATTGAGCGCGGGATACGCAGGGTTGTACAGCATATTATAGAGTTTGCTCTTCAGAATCGCGACGAGCGTGAGGTCAGGACGAGTCTGTCCTTTGGGTTCGGGTCAGATGACGGTGATGTAGACGATTATTGGGTGATAGTACCGTTTAGACGTTTGGCTGCTGAAGATGTAGAATATATATTAGGGCGTATAATGCAAGCCGTCCAAAGTAGTATAGCCTTCAATATGGACAACTTCACGGTAAATATTGACCGTGTATTCCGTGTTGCGGGTCATAGTGCCATACCGTACACTCTTAACTTCAATTCTCCAACTATTTACCGAAGGCATATAAACGTCGATCGTGGTTGCGGCTTTATAGCAGTACTCTTAGCACGTATGTTTACTGTACAAAATACACGGACTCAAAAAATTTGGCTGCCTACGATCGTTGAGCGTGCCCGTAAACTAGCTGTAGACTGTGAACTTGAATTTGACTGTAATATGGGTCCTGAAGAGCTGAGAAAGGTAGAACAGGAAATGAATGTGCGCATAGTTGTATTTGGGTTTGGATGATCGCCGCCGGACTGTGTATGTTTTTAAAAGCTGTGTGAGAGATCGTACAAGACCCCTACTTATTTTAGGATTGTCAGGGACAACGTATCTCCCCATCCGTAATATAAGGGGGCTTTACGCGAGTTATGACAAAAGTCGAAAATATGGGAGACATCATGATTTGTGTAAGGGGTGCCTCGAGTTTGCGGATGATATAGTGAGACATTGTAAAGAATGTCACATGGTATGTGAGCAGTGTAAAAGCACCAAATGTGAAAGCCGTGTAGTTGAGAAGAGAGACTGTGATGTGTGTAGACGCACATTTTTCAATAATAGCTGCTTTGATCTCCATAAATCAATTGGTACGTGCAGGAAAATGAGAATCTGTGAATGTGGTATGTTCACACAATGGATAATTGGGGAAAATTTAAGCACAAGTGCGACGTAATTCACTGTCCTACATGCCAGGAGGAATATAAGGCGGATGGAGTAAAGCATGTGTGTTATATGAAAGATGCTAAGCCTAAAAATAACCCTTGTATAACTGTGTACTACGATATAGAAACATATACGAACGCTGAAACCAAAGAGGTAATTCCACATTTACTTGTGAGCCAGACCATCTGTGATGAGTGTATGGGTATCGAATGTGACGAGTGCCCCAAATGCGGTAAACGGACAAACGTTTTTAAAACGAATGTCAGCGATAGTCCTGTGAAAACTATTTGTGTCCTATATTGTCAAGTTAGCCGACAAGTTCAAAAAAATGACTGTGTATATTCTCGCCCATAACGGGGCAAAGTTTGACACGCAGTTCCTTTATAAGGAGTTGCTTGAACACGAATCCTCTGAGATATTTACAGGTGATCCATTGAAAAGAGGCAACAAATTAATACAGATGCAGATAAGAGGCAATGTACAATTTAAAGATACTTTATTATTCACCTTGTAAATTAGCAAAGCTACCCAAGGTGATGGGAGTAGCAGCTGAAGTTTCCAAAGGATACTTCCCATACACTTTCCTCACCAGCGAGACTTTAAACTACTAGTACCACCCCCCAAACATTATTTGACTGCATGGATGAACGTGAAGGACTTTGATCGATACTACGACAGTTTTAATGAAAGTAACCCTTATAATATAGCTGATGAATGTGAGCGTTATTGCGTGAATGATGTGCGCGTGCTTAGAGTGTTTCCAGGCCTTTAGAAGTATGTACATAGCCCGTTTCAAATGCGATCCACTGCAAGTCGCAACCACCATCGCATCATTATGTTTTACGGTGTTCAAGAATAACTTCATGCCTAAAAGACACCTTAGCCATTATTCACCGAAACAACCCCCGCAGTTACGGACACAAGGCTATTTACTGGCTCATACACCTGCAGCAACAACAGTGTATACATAAAGCACGCCCGCAACACGGGTGAAGTACCCATTAAGATTAATGGACGTGTTTTGGTTGATGGGTTAAGTGAAACCGTGTCACTGGTGTGAAGACTGTGTACTCCTTTAATGGATGCTGGTGGCATGGATGCCCCCGCCTGAGTGCGGTTCGTCGGAGATATCCACGGTAGAACTCCTGCCGACTGTCTTGCAGGGACCCGCACCGCGATCAACTTATAGGATCACAGTTCACTCACAAAGTCTTGTGGGAGCATGAATATGATGCACGGATGGAGACAGACGATGTATACCGTGAGGAAATAAAAACGATCAAGCGTTCAATGGTGCTGGACCTCTCAAAGTGGTGATAGCTTGTTTGGAGGACGTACAAATCCATTCAGACTATACTTTCCCACCTACGGTGGGCGTGAAGCTCATTACTACGATTTCTGTCTTTATACCCATACGTGATGAAGAGCCATCCGTACCCCGTGGGCGCTCCTGAGAAATGGTGGGACTAGCATACCTCCATCAATGAATTTTCAAAAAAATTTGAATGATCATTACTTTGGGCTCTCTTCGTAGACGTACTCCCCCCACGCAATTTATGGATGCCGATCTACCTGTCGTTATCGACGACAAGCTCATGTTTCCCCTTGTGCGTGAAGTGCGCGGAAGAGGATAACGGCGAATGTAACCATATACCCCACCAGCGTAAGATCAGAGGAGTATATACAAGTCCTAAGCTGGCCCTAGCCGTACGCCATGGTTATAGAATACTGAAGATACACGAGGTGTGGAGGTTCAGAAGTCCCAACCTTTTCACACATATTAAACGCCTTTTTGAAGGATAAGGTTGAAGCATCAGGGTATCGCGAGGAGTCAGGAGTTGATACCGAAGATGAAAAGTCTGCCTATATTCAACGTTACGCGACCGCGAAGGTATCAACTTGATCGTGTCCAAATTGTAAAGAATCCTGGCAAGCGCTTTAGTGCAAATTGTGTCTAAACAGTCTATGGGGGGAAAATTTGCGCAGAATACCGGCAGAGGGAACATTCATTGGCACAAAGTTATAGCGCTATGTCTGGGATTATGCCAATGCCCCGATAAAGAGGTCATGGAGATCGTGAATGTAGGTAATACTTACGTAATAAAGTACAACAACACTGAATTTGCCACAGATACCTCAAGGGTTACAAACATACCTGTGGCGAGCTTCACAACAGCCTACGCCCGTATAAAACTTTGGGGTCTATTGCATTCTCTTGGGCGGAGAGTATTGTATGCCGATACAGATAGCGTGATATTCACAGAGAGGGAGGGTGATTACATGCCCGCTATTGGGGAGTTCCTCGGCGAGCTCACTGATGAGATCAAGGATGAGTATGGGGACGACCCATACGCCGACTCTTTTATCTCAACAGGACCTAAGACTTATGGGGTACGGGTCAGGGTAGGGGATGAAATGAAATATATCGTGAAGGCAAAGGGTATTACGCTCAACCATGCGAATCGGGAGGTTGTTAACTTTGAGTCGTTGAAGGATCTAGTATGTTTGCAACCTCACCAACTAATTGTAGGCACCACAATTTTCGGGCGCAGAAGCTGGGAGGCGTGAAGGAACTTAGGGGTACGATGGTGTGCCGTAACACCTATAGGAAACGTTACCAGTTACCTGGCACCTATGATACCGTACCCTTTGGATACCAATGATGCTTCTAACTCACACGTCTTGTATATAATCGTATCTATTTGTAAATATATATATATATATATATATATATATATATATATATATATAACTTGAATATCTGTTTATTAAATCGTATTTGTAAATATATATAACTTGAATATCTCGTTTATTAAATAATCATGTTTCAAATAGCGTTTCACTTTCTCCTTTGTGTGTGTGTGTGTGTGTGTGTGTGTGTGTAGGTGAAAGTTCTAAGCTCCGCCCACTGCGTGAGTCATGCTACTATCTGGGAGTCCCTGCGTGGTCAGTCGACGCAGTAAGCCCGAGAGATCAGACGTGTATTCAGATCAGACGTATATTGAAATGGCTACCTTTAATATCGCTTGCACAACGTTTATGAAATGGTATTCAGTAAAGTGTGAGGATGTGGTGGATACCGAAAAACTTCCTATTCCCCCCTCCTATGCCTCTTTTAAAACCACATTGGATTGTGCGAAGTTCCAAGATGTACAAATACTCTACGGATGTTCTGGTGAGACTGTTGAAGGCTTTCGTTGCACAGACGATGTGCTGAAGTATGCTGCAGGGCTAAACTTTATAAAGTCTCACATACACCGTGAAGTAAAAGAAACAACGCGTGCAGAAGAGAAGCAGCAGGTATGGATAATGAGCCTTGTGGATGGGTGGTGTGACAAGCGGTATTACGTCATGCTACACCATGTCGATTACTCATACCCTACGTCTGAAAATGTGAATCTCGTGATCATGGACAATCTTAGGTGTTTTTATCACTATATTAACGTATATCATGATGAGGTTCATAGTGAGGTTGTGGCTAGTGCCATGCGTGAGTTTTTAACAGATTTTAGAGACGAGTATCGTTTGATGGGTAGAAAGGAAAAATATGAGCATATGTTCCTCTCAAATAGTGCGCCGGAGTGTGGAGATGATTAGCGCCTAGTTCTTATCCAAAGTGCGTAGGCTGGTAGTGACGAAACGGAAAAACAAATATGTGCAACAATTCGAGTCGTACGAACATGCCCATTCACGTATCATCGAGTCAGCCGCCCGTCGAACCGTTCCTGCCTGTGCCTCACACGGCTCATAGTTATCTCAGAGCTTGAACCGAGTGGACGTGCGCTCTTCGAATACGATGGAACTTCCTTTGAGCAGCATTCTCAACGCCTCGTACGATGTGTCCGTGACGAAATCGTTGCGCGTGTTCAGGCGTAATTCCGGTACCATTAGCTATGTACTGGAAACGGAATGTAGACCGACAAACAAACGGGTTTATTTAAGTATCGAGAGATGAATAGAATCTTCGTGATAGTTGAGAAGTGGTGTGAAGATCGTTATAAAATACCTGCTAACGTAGGTACAAGAAGAGAGCAGATTAGTGACGCGCCCTCATACGCCGTTGTATGTACGTTGTGTATAAATAACGATCGGCCGTGCATTGATATAAGGCTGATGTGGAAGAATGCTTCTGATAATAACGCTCTTATTCCTACGCGAAACCGTTTCATCCTCGACAGAATGTTTGAAATCGTCGGATTCCGTAAACTGAAACCTATATTAGACGCGCGTGTTACGTTACGGATATGCTTTATTTTGATACAGTTCTTGAATACGCATACACTGCTCTGCTCGATGGGTTTACCGAGTGTAGGGCTGGTGAGAATGGTCTAGTGCTGGATGCTTATTTAAAAAGTTTACTCTTTGAAATACCATGAACTTTGGTACAAAGCAATTGATCGGTACAAGGCTGAGCTCACCTACACCGTTCACCCTGAAGAACTATTTCTTTATATAACGCGCAGTTGCCGTAACGATTTAGAAGATTATTTCAATTGCCGTTATGTTGAGTGAAGAGTTCACGATTGAAAAGCTCGAGTCGGTAGAAATAAACCCTCGATTGGAAAAGCGTTCTTATAAACTTGTGTTTAATAATGTAGCTAACGATGAACTCTTTGTGCGTGCTTTTGACTGTATTCTAGACGTGTTTAAAGATGACTTACCAACCGGTTGTAAAGTGGGAACAAAAATAGTACTGAACGATATGAAAGCCATTCATATCGAATACAGGTTTCCCTATACTTTAAGCGGTGAAATATTATTAAGCCGCATATACTGCGTAATGCAGAGCAATAATGATGTAATTGTAAACTCGATTAAGACCGAGTTTAGTATTTTGAAAAAAAGTGAATTGTATATATATTTTGCTTGACATTTCCCCGATTATACGCATATTTCTATTGATTTGTGTTTATATATATATATATATATATATATATTTTGCTTGATATTTCTCCTGTACTGTTATGTACATATTGAAGTGTATATGAAATGTATATTTTATTTTATATATCACCATAATTGTGTGTGTGTGTGTGTATATTTCTCCTGTACTGTTATGTACATATTGAAGTGTATATGAAATGTATATTTTATTTTATATATAATTGCGTGTATATATTTCTGTTATACGCATATTCCTCAAATGTATATTTATTTTCCATATATTTATAATAAAAAGAATGATGCAATGTTGTTTATTGTTATGCCTTCTACTACCGGTATTCTAATAATGTATACAACGGTATCTGGCAATATTTAAGCCTTCTAAGCCAACTGGCTGATTAGGAGTCTATAATAGTGTATACAATGGAATACATGGCGCTATCTGGCAACTCAGCCAACTGGCTGATTAGGCGTATATAATAATGTATGCAATAATACTGCTAAAAAGAGATATCTGACAACCATTTACAGCCAACTGGCTGATTAGGAGTCTATAATAGTGTATACAATGGTATCTGGCAACTCTGTCTTCGGAATACATGGCGCTATCTGGCAACTCAGCCAACTGGCTGATTAGGCGTATATAATAATAATGTATGCAATAATACTGCTAAAAAGAGGTATCTGACAACCATTCACAGCCAACTGGCTGATTAGGAGTCTATAATAATAATGTATGCAATAATACTGCTAAAAAGAGGTATCTGACAACCATTTACAGCCAACTGGCTGATTAGGAGTCTATAATAGTGTATACAATGGTATCTGGCAACTCTGTCTTCGGAATACATGGCGCTATCTGGCAACTCAGCCAACTGGCTGATTAGGCGTATATAATAATAATGTATGCAATAATACTGCTAAAAAGAGGTATCTGACAACCATTTACAGCCAACTGGCTGATTAGGAGTCTATAATAATGTATACAATGGTATCGCGGTATCTGGCAACTCAAGCCATTTACGCCAACTGGCTGATTAGGAGCCTATAAAACAACGCCAACTCGGCTGGAAGTCTTAATGTGCACTTGGCTCCTGCCAGGTGAACACCTCTCCTCCTTTCTCTCCTCCTCCTCCTTTCTCTTGGGGGATAACGCCGCCTCCAAGTTTCCCCCCACCCCCCTTTGCAACAACCCCCCCCTTTGCAACATTACATAATAACCTGCAACATTCCTGCACTCTCCCCTTTTGCGGCTATACTACTGGGAACATTCAGTAACTCTGGAAATTCGTTAAGTTTTAATTGTTTTATGAAAGTTACGTGAGCAATGGTTGACTTTAATTTATTCAATAGATTTTTCTGTAATTTCACCGTTAAATGAATGTAAGAATTTCTACTATACTAAAGATTATAATTTGCCTTTGAAATATGTTCACTCTCCATATATCTTGTTCAATGTTCGTGCAGAGACAGTCGTATATTTCCGTCACTTCGTAGAAAATCCTCCTGTCAGATAGCCGTTTTTTTAAGTACAACTTTGCATCCACTTAAGTTTTATACAGACTGGGAAAATTTCATCATTCTGTAGCACTAATTCAGCTTTCTTTTGTCAACTGTTTTTGGCCATTTAAAATTTAAATGAAATATAAATCAAGGTTATTTTGGATTTAGTAATGTTCAAATTTACCACATAAAACCTAACTGAATTTGAGATTTTATTTTTATAATAGAAATTCTTTAAGTAACTCTTAACTTAACTACCATATACTTACTTATGTTCATTATACAGTATATAAAGAAACAAATATATAAATTTTCAATCCGCTTACCGAGCTCGAACCGCTGTCACTAAGATCGTCCATGTAATGTAGAGTGTTCTTTTCATTACGCCATCTGGAACTAGCAATGCGCTTTCACATACGTATAGGTTTGCTCTACATTACAGTTTTATTAGAAAAGCTTTTTTAGGTGAAAAGTTTTTTATTTGACTTAAAAACTATAGATTCAGAGGGAACAATGTACTCTTTTGATACTAAAACAACCAATCTTAATTCTCGATGAAAGATTATTTGTAACATCATGTTATGAATGTGTTTTATGAAACATTTAGTAGCAGTTGGCCATAGGTCATGAATCTGTAAATGATTATAAAAAATATAATTATATGCATTTAATTTCTTTATGCAATTAATGCATATACGATAGATAATATAGACTGTAATAGGCATACAAAGGGCTCATTTTGTCAAACAACTATTTATTAGGTCCCGTATGCCGATAAAGTAATCACTATTATTTATACAGAGGAATGCATAAACATTCCTCCGTCGGATTTTATTAGTAAACACCTTCTCAAGTTCGAGCTATCGAAGGTTATCACAAAAGGTCAGAAACTCTCCTGTATTAGAAAACCTTCAGAAGAAACCCTTTGGTTCTCATCACAAGCTACCGAAGGTTTATCACAAAAGACCAAAAACTTGCACCAGCGTTAGAAACCTTCACGAAAAACTTTTGAGGCTTTCTCACCGAGTCTGATTTCATGTGTTTACGTTTGGAAGAAAACAAACATTTTTCACCAAGCCGACGAAGTAGTTTCTCAAGCCGTTAAGGAGTGAAATTCAAAGTCAGTCAGTCATCAAACGTTATTGTAGAAATATCTTGTATAAATGCTCTCGCGTCTTACGTCTACATCTTCCACAAACACAGTCCGTCTTGAAGCATCATCATTTATCTTGCTTATAGGCTCTCGCGTCTCTTAACCTATACCTTTCATATAAACTCAGTGTCTGTAACCATTTCTGCATAGGCCCAACTCACTTAGCCTACAGGGTTTACAGCGTCATACTAGCCTACTTGTTACATAGCCTATAAACTCAGCCAAACTCTCACATAATTTATGCTACTGTAATACCGCAAGTAGGCTTATTTCTGCGTGTTAACTACCATATTTTGTTATCCTAATTATTGTTCCAAACACCATTACATTATTTAACTCTTGCCCTGCATGAAATCAATCCTTATTGTCAATAACCATTATTTTGTAACATTGCAAAATTCAATACAAAATAACTGTTATTCACTCTAAATAATTATTTCTTTACTTTTACTAATTAAACAAAAACTGCAAAGCCCTTTTTCATCTCCTTTATTAAATACACTATTTATTTATTATAGCCTGCCCACTGTCAACAGGTCCCTATATTTATTTATTTATTGAAAAATAAATCAAATGCTTAAGTACGAAATCAGAAATTTCATAAATTTTAAATTTGTATTTTTTATCTTAAAATTACCACTTTATAATAAGTTAACATAAAGTATTAATTTTCATTTTATAGAAAATATATTTATTAAAGTATATCGTATGGAATGGAAAATGGAAAAAATAGCTTAGGAGGGTCTTAAAATAAAAATTCTGTCAGCATAAAACAGATGGGGCGTAATTTTACGTCACGTTCAAAATTTTCAGTCATTTTTATGAATTGTTTCATCAGTAAATGAAATGAAATGCTAATACCATCAAAACTGATGTAATTTCGGTTCTCTGTGTACTTCAGTGAGGGATGCAAGATCGCTGTTTGAGTTTATCACAGAGGCATTATCCGCAAATTCAAGGCCTTTCCCATTATGAGAGTTATGAAAGTCATTTTTGTATATATATATAAAAAAATATTAGGGGACCCAAACTACTTCATTGTGGAGCACCATGTGAATTTTTTAATATTATTATTTTGTTTGATGTACTTTGGTTGCGCAGGTATGATTTAAACCAATTTGATACAATACCCCTCGTCATAATGAGATAATTTAATAATAAGTATGTCATGGGAGATTGTATCAAAGGTTCTTGAGAGGTCCATTACCAAGAGAAAGGAAGACTCTTCATTATTAAGCGTTTTATATAATACGTCTAAATATACGGGGCTCCAATAAACCTTAGCCCCCCCCCCCACCCATGGCCTAAAGCCCTAAACCATTTGAGGTACAGTAAAACTAAACATACCTTACAAAAGAGAATTTAATCCTGCATTTAATGAGAAACAATTAAAACTTGGTGTTCCCGCCATTGGCTTCCAAGACAGCCTGAATTCGCTTTGGGTAGCTTGCCAAAAGTGACGTGAATAGATCTTGATCGTTACGCAAATTTGCTAAAACAGTTTCAATGTGTTGCGTCAATGTATCCTTCGAAAATCGATTTGCTGCAGGTTCTTGAAACAAGAGGCATTCAACCTTGTCCTTTATAACTGATCCAATGTGTTCACAGACGTTCAGGTCAGGAGAATTTCCTGGCCATTCTTCATTTCCAAAGAAATCGATCTCATGGTTACGCAACAACTGTTGAGTGGCTAATGCCTTAAAGCAGAGGGCCTTATCGTGCAGAAGTGTGACCTGATCGACATCCATAACATTGTTTGGGTTTCTTAGAAAAGGAATGACATGCTGGGATAGAATAATATCACGAAAATACTGTCCATCCCAACTCTGACCATTTGGCTTCAGCACCCACATGAGCTTCTTTGCAGTGGACAAAACAAACACACCAACACAGTCTGGACTTTTTAATAATTCGCCATAATGTTCATTGTCATCGATTTCATCTGGTGTTGTGGCCCACACTCGATCATTTTGGTAGTTAGGCCGACGTGTTACGTAAACAAAAAATTCATCGGAGACAGCTAAATGCATGAAATTATCCACATCCCAATCTTCAAGATAATGGGCAAATCACATTCTGTCATCGATGTTAAGTTGAGTTTTTCTTGGCTTTGGAAGTTCATGCCAAGGCTTTAAACCTTGCCTATGACGGTGCAGTCGAATGATCTCACCACTAACGATCTTTCCTCTCAACACTTCGATCTCTCTAGAAAGTTTAGCACAGCTGTTTTTCCGCTTACGCGTACCGCTTTCAATGATGTCCTTTGTTTCCTGAGAGAGTGGCAAATTTGGACGCCCAGATTTGGTTGTATCCATTTCACATTCATCCAAAGTTTTATTCCAATTTCTTTTGACGAAGTCTTCACTTCTTCGCAACTTTTTGGCAACCTATGAACGTGTTATAAAGGTGGCTCCAGCATCACGAGCTTCCCGAAATGTTATTGCTCGTATGCGATCTATCACACGTTGCCTCTCCGAATCACCAATTAATTGAGAAGCCATTATATTATCACTTTATCAGCTAGAGTAATTTTAATACCTGCAATAAATAAAGAATTTTATATATTTTTATAATCACTAAAAACTATTTCGATATAAGTAAACATATAAGCTGAAAATGGGGGGGCTAAGGTTTTTTGGAACCCCTTATGACCGAAATTGGATCGTTTGTTTTATGGCTCTCCCTGAAACCAGACCGATACTTAGATATTATTTTCTTCGAAGCATTTTGAAAGGTACGTACACATACGTTTTTCAGATATCTTTCTTAATGCAAGTAAAATGGATATAGGCCGATATATAATTAGAAGGTCATGATTTATCTTCTGATTAAATATTGGGCAAATTCTTGCTTTTCTAATACGTCCGAAAAAATATCTTGACTGAGGGATGAATTGAACAATATTGCTAAAGCGAGAGAGATAAAGAATCCAAATAGTACTTAAATATTACATTAGGAATAGAGTTGACGTGACATAATTTGATTTTAAGGAACATATGGAGTTGGAGACTGCCAAGTTATTCTTCATAAGCGTGTGTGTGGAAGACGATAATATATATATATTCAGCCTTGTTTTTTCCTACGGTAGCAAAGTAGTTATTTAAGTTATTGGCTTTGTCTGATCAGGGTTCGTTGTAAATGGTACTATTTACAGTTAAGTTTGTATGGAAACAATTTTGTTCTTTCTTATGTAAAGTTCCGCAAATGAGTTTCCATTGTTTCGTAGGAGTTTTCTGTATTTCTCAAATTTATTACAATATATTGATTTTGCTTTATTAACTAAGTTATTTACTCTCTTTCTATAATTGGTGTATAGTATATTTCTTGTGACATTGTACCATATTTTACGTGTTTATAGATTTGATGTTTTTGTTAGATGCCGTGCAAGAGAAGTTCATTTCACAAGGGTTTATTTTGCCTTTTACGAGTCGTATTTATTGTGGTTACAGAACAGAGTTCGTTGAATGCCTCTTTTAGTATGTTTGAGAACTTTATAAAATTTTCATTTATATAATTTGTTCCCTCAAAAACTTCTGACCGATAATTATTTGTTGCGTCTAATTTCTTTATGAGTTTTTCTAAATTTTCATTTATTTTCATAACTTTTATTTTTACACCATCTTTTTCCGAGATTGTAGTCCTAAACAATATAAGATTTGAACACCCAATGAGTTTCAAAAACAAAGTCTCTTTATCAAAGAACAAGTAAGGCACAGACATATACCGCTTGAACTACCTCAATTACCTAATTACCTGGCATGATAAAAATTGGCTTTCTCATATTAGTTGTGAATATATTTTGATGAAATGAAAGTGCATTTGAAATGAAAGGAAGTAAATCGCAGTGAGGGACAAACCTACTCTGAAGAAATTATTTTTAATATTATTTCCTCAGTGAAATTTTCTTTAAGAGGAGAGTGAATTTCAACTGCAATGAAGGTCGGTATCTATGAGAATAAACTTCATATTATTTTTAATAGCTATTATGATCATTCTACTCCGGTGGAACAACCTCCGTTTGAAATAATTACGGAAAAGTAATCAGAATGATATCGTTGTATGACAGCAGCTCGAGAGGAATCAAAGCTCCTTCCCCCGACTAAGGTAAGTTTGAATACGATCCCCATTGAGAAAATTGCACAATTAAGTCGTCATTGATGTATTACATAATAACTCTGGCAAGAGAGTATAAATAGAAAACTTTGACACCATAATGAAATATTACTGTCAATGAAATCGTCTTCTACACAGACACACACACAACGTTCCATGATTAAAGTAATTAAATAATAATTAAATGTATCATGACAGAAGAATTTCATGTTCGTACTATCGATTCTGAAATAATTGAGGGTATAATTTATGCATTCACTTAATACGAAGTAATAAGAATTTTAATACTCTACCATAAAAATGCCCAAAGCACTTTATAGTAATTAAACTAGGGATGTCAAAAGTACGACCCACTAGCAATAATCGAAAAAGTACGACCCACTAACAATAATCAAGTACGACCCGCTAGCAATAATCGGAAAAGTACGACCCGCTAGCAATAATCGAAAAAGTACGACCCACTAGCAATAATCGAAAAGTACGACCCGCTAGCAATAATCGGAAAAGTACGACCCGCTAGCAATAATCGAAACTGTTATTCTATTTGAATACCTTTCAAGCTACAATTCTAAATTACGAAAGTGAAACAGTTACGTATATCTTATAACTCAAATGAACCAAAACATTATTCATTATAAACTACCACTAAAATAACGTAAATTATAGTCAGCAATTTTAGTATTTACAAAAATCGGAAAATTTGATCTAATTCTGCCAGATTTGACATACATAACATGAAATTAAGTTTATGATTTTTATTCTGAGTTCAAACCTTCAAACGTAATTGTAAGAGTTCGGACACATGATAAGGTGAAAAATAAAGAAGAGAGGGAGAGAACAAAGTTCTGAAACCTATATAGCCTCCTCTCAATAAGAAAGCTTAATTATTGGGCAGTTTTCTTTTCGAAATGCAATGACCGACAGTGACAGTATTCCTAATCTTTTTTATCGTGTTCTTTCGATCCTTTACTTCAAGTCTTATCTCCTTGAAGTATGTTCTTTACATTAGTAATGTTTTTAGGTGCTCATGAGTGAAGTAGTTGTACTATTAAATCATAAAAACAAACAATCTATGAAAATTTCAGTGAATTCCAAACAATATTATGATCACACACCCCTCCAGTATATACTCGTATATAGGTATATATTACTTTGTATTTAGAAGATGAATGTTCCATTCTTGTAGATATATGAAGGGATTATCTATTATATATTTCCGCCTGTCTGTTTGTTTGTCTGTTTGTCTGTCTGTCCTTTATGCAAGCGCAAACCGTTTGACCTAGAGCTACCAAATTTGGCACGGGAACAACACAGGTCCTCAGGTTGTGCACCTGGGTGTTATAATTAAAACTACTGGGCCCGAAGGCCCCAGCACCGCGATTAAACTACAGAAAAGAACGCAGCCGTGAAAATTTTGAGCTTCACGTTGTCAAGATTTCTGAATCTTAAGATTTTCATGACTAATTATTTGGACACAGTATATGCCCGGTTAGGTTAATTGAATGCCCGGTTAGGTCAACTGAATGCCCGGGTAGGTTAATTGAATGCCCGGTTAGGTTGATTGAATGCCCAGTTAGGTCAACTGAATGCCCGGGTAGGTTAATTGAATGCTCAGTTAGGTCAACTGAATGCCCGGGTAGGTTAATTGAATGCCCGCCATTACCCCCATTACCTCACCCCTCTCCCCCATTACCCCCACCCCCTGGGGATCTAATGTGAAATTTATCCCGGGCAACGCCGGGTACCTCAGCTAGTTATTATATAAGACTAAATAATCTTAAAGCATGATGATATTTTCTAACTTATTTCGTGTTTAAAATCTAGTAATTCAACAAAAGGTGAAATGGAAACTATGCTGACTTTTTACTCAGGGTATTCAGTCTAGTGAGGAACAAAAAGTTAAAAGCCGTGAGAAGGGCAATGATCACTCATTATACACGAGGAAGTACTCCCAGGACCAGAAACTGGCACAGTGCTCAGGCCATACTAATGTGACTCATTCCTCTAACTAGTGGATTATTATTAACCCCCGACTTCAATGTCTTCACTCCGCTTACAGAAAAACAGTGTTATTCACTGAGCCACGGGCACTTATGGTAGAAATTACAAATCGTTTCGGGGTGTGTAGAGTTATAAGTAGTATCAAGATTGATTTCAAGATATAAGACAGAAGAAAGTTTAGAAGCACGGCATAGAGCTGGAGGTCCTCTGTTTCGGTTTTAATGAAGACCGAAACATAGTTTAACAAGCAACATCAAATCCCATGGACAACTCACTAACAATTGCTCAAAACTTACAACTGGCCTGCAACTTTAAAACAGATTGAGGAATTGCTGAAGCGAGAATCTTTCATCGTGGACCCGTAAAAGGCACAGTTAATCCACCAAAGACACCATTTAGAAGTGGATTTGCTTTGGAAAATTTACCCAAGGACATTGATTTCTGGAGGAAAGTAATATTTTCTAACGAAAGAGCTTTTTCCACTGACGATCACGAATAAATCTACACTGTTAGAGAAGAGATGGAACATAATATCGTACTGTCTCAAGAAGAGGACAAATAATAGCGTATGTATGTGGGGATAGATGTGTGTATATGAAGTTGCGGAAGTGACTAAAATTTATGGATGCTTGACTAGTGAGCAAAATATTGAGATTTTTAGAAGTTATGTTCCCAGCGTCAGAACATTGGTTTATCCTTGAGCTGCACAAGTTTCATTTTATGCACGCTAACAGCTCTATTCACACCAGCGGCGACACCGCGCAGTTTAAATCCACAGAAAACCTATGAATACGCATTAAAAGGGGTCGGAGCCAAGAGACCTGAAGAATCAAGAATATTTATTGAGACATGCCACAGATATTTGGGAGGGGACCCGCCACTCCCCAGCAATGTGAGCTACTTTTTTACATAATCACCAAACAGATTCAAATATTTGTCGTAGCGTGGGACAAGCTTTCCGATGCCGGTCGAGTAAAATGTAGGGTCCTTAGTTTTTAACCAGTTTCGCACGGCCGCTTCTGCATCAGGTTCGTTTTTGAAATTGTTTACCTCCGAGATCTTCCTTTAGGACTGGAAACAAATGGAAGTCGCTTGATGCAAGGTCAGGACTATGGGGGGAAGGGGATGAGCCATGACTTCCCAGTAAAACGATTCCAAAAGTTGGCGTGTTTGATTTGCAGTGTGAGGGCGTGCATTGTCACGCAAGAACACCACACCTGCAGTAAGCAACCCGGGACGTTTTCTTCTGATAGCCGTAGCATTTATTGTTGTCCCTTTTTGCATGGATTAAACATGCAAAACGCCTTGATGGTCTCAAAAAATCTTTGCCATCACCTCACCAGCTGATGGTGCAATCTTAAACTTTTTCGTTCGTGGTGACCCCGGATCTTGGCCACTTTACAGTGTTACTACACATGCTTAACAAAATATTGTGCTACCAACAACATTATTGTACTACACATAATGCACTGGTAATTAACCTTGTAAACTTACTTTTTGAACAACCCTCGTACTTGCTAACTCTATACCTCGAAGTCTCCATAAAGTTCTTGACGCAAAAGATGCTTACACGAAGTACCTACTTAGAAATAATTGGTAATTTAAAAACGAAGTTTCAGTTAATTTACATATGCAAATTTTCATCTTTATTCGATATCACCTATTTTATTAATTATTTTCCTTTCCTCGAGGCATATCTTCAAATTCCTCTACATTTCCCTCAAATATTTTAATACGCGAAAGTAATGAATATGACGAGGCTTCTTCGGCTGATTGTGTAGATGTGGAAAAAAGTTCGGCGAAATAAATAAA